>VTPC01090701.1:248747-307142 GCA_011009095.1 Ignelater luminosus
AATATAATACGTCCTTTGATGTTCACTGATCGGTCAGTCCTTTGTATTAATTTTATAAAAAGTAAAACGTGTTAACTTTTTTGATTAAAAGCTCATTGTTATCTAGTTGAAGGAAGAACAAAAAATATCACATAATAGCCGTGATATTATTTTTCTCAAAAGAGAAGATTTTCCCCTATTGAAATGGAGATCACTTTAAGAGGTTTTTTGTTCGAGCTCTTTCTCGCTGCTTTGGATAAAGAACATAAAACCGTTTTCAATTTTTTTTTTGTAAATTGAGAGATTGCTGGTTGATAGGAAAAGGTTTTAGATGTATAAAGTTATTTGGTTTGTGATTGTATTTCAGAATATGTCGTAATTGCTTTTCGATTTGTTGCCTTTTAAAAGCGCGTAAACTGTTATTTGCTCATAAACCAGTTTGATAACAAAAGGTACTGGAATCCCTCCAGAAGTGTTGATTTAAAATTGAATTGACTTTTCAAATACGTATAGAATTTGTTTTGCATGTTCTAAGAACCAACGAGAGATCGATAAAAAACAGTTTTTATAAATCGTTTCTCATTTACAAGTTTACGAAGAAAATTCGTTAGAATATGTTCAATGTCAAGGCTCACTCAATAATTGATAAAAAAAACCAGCGAGTCAGTTGAGAATGTAGAACTTGGTTTTTCCTAGATGTTTCTAAGTTGAAACTGAAATTATCAGTGACTGGACCAGAAAATCAATTTAAAGATTAAAGATGTACAGCTTTTTGCATAAATAATGTCACAGTACATTCTCTCAATGAATGAATTGATCAAATACACGAAATCTGATGTAGCATTAATTACATAAAATCTGTTTCCTAAGAGCCCATAAGATAATTAATATGAAATTAGATTTCGTATGTTTAGTTAAATGCTTCATTAAAGAAATGATCTGCGACATTAATTATGCAAATAGCTGTACAGTGCCAAATACAATAAGTCTCATAATTTGAGTTTTTTTCTAATCGTAACCACTCGGAATATTTATCATTGGTTCTTTCCGATTTTTAGAAACGACTAAAGAAATGTACTAATCTTCAACCAATTTTGGCCTTAGAGACTTTACAGTAAGGCAGTATTTGTTAAACTTGAGAGAGTTAAATAGTGTGATACAACCAATCAGTGAATTATCTGACTTGATAATCTATTAATCTTTAATGTTTTAGCTTTAGGCTGAAGCTTGTAGGAAATTTTGGCCAAGTTATGATAATTTAGACTATTCAGGATTTTATAGATCTCACGTTCATTAAAGAAACTAACAATGTCAGACTTCTGGTTTTGTTTACTACACTCGCTTCCAATAGATTCTTCTAAATATTAACCATGAGAAAATACTTTGAACCAAACTTGTTGCATAAAATGGTTCATCAATTTTTGATATTTATGGTATCTTCAAGGTATTGGGTTTTTAAATTCCTTACACATAGATTTTTAGAATCTTTCTGTATTTATCGGTGTTACTTTGGTTATTGCAGAAAAATCCTAGATGAACTTTTCCATCTCTTACCATTAGAGCCTTTATAGTGTTTATTGCAGTCTGTATTAGTTACATTTAAGTATCAAAAACTTGTCTATCAATCAATTGGTTAATTTAGTCAGCGATTGATAACTTTGTTTTGACGGAAGCAGAGCCTTATCGTTTCCTTTTTAATTCCCATGTGAATCCGTTTACATATTATCTTAAATTTCAAAATCATTAAAAATGAAGTATTAGAACTATGTGGTCCCGTTTTATTGTGACTGGTTTCTTCCCAACTTTAGTTTTTTTGTTGCTTAATAGATTTTTCAAGAAAACTTTATTTTTGATTGCCCAGAGTAGTATCCAGTGCTAAACATAAGTGTACATAGTCAAAAATCGATAAGTTCCTTGACCTTCAATGACATTACGGTTTTTGACAATTTAGAAATAGTCCAATAAGTAGCCAAATTAAACTTCAGATAATTCTCATTTTTTGACTTTTCAGTTTTCAGGTATTAGATATCTTTTATCGAAAAAATAGGGCTGTTCAAAATTTACTAGTCTGACATAGAAATTAAAAGGAATTCTTAAAATCAGTCAATAACCGGGAAATGGTCGTGAGAATGGCAGCAGATATAGTAGTGAGAGAACGAAAAAGCTAACAAAATAAAAAAGACCGATCTGCAGGGTCCTGTAAAAATTTAGTTTAAGAGAAGGAAACTCTGAAATAAAATGACGTAATTCTCCAAGTTGGGTGTTTAGAAAGTACTAAATTGCTAAAATTTCTAGCAAAAGTAATCTGAACGAATTAAGCCAAAGACAAGAAATGCCAAAAGCCTTTCCAAAAGGAATTATCATGAAGTTATGATCTATCTAAAGAGGTGTACTCAGCAAGTAATTGTTGGTGCAAAAATACTAGAAGCTCGGAAATTGGCATGCATTACATCAATTTACAAACACTGAAATAGAGAGGACCGTAAATATTATCGAGGTATAACCTAAATCAATGGGACGTTTACATATGGCAGAATTGACTTACAGAGTCAAAAGAATAAAATAGATCAGCGCCGGCTCAAGGACATACAAACAAGGCAACTTGCTATAGGCCAACATAGCCGAAGTTAGAAGGTGATTTAGGGATACTTACTACTCAAACCTGAAACACCCCTCCCCAAATTTTCATCAACGTAAGTCGGTTGCTCTAAATATGTTTTGTATTTGTACACCTTGTTGCCGTAATAAGGAGAACCCTAAAGGACTATCCATGTCTGCAGAATCCACTCCTAAAATCTAATCGTAGCTAAATGAACGAGGATTTAAGTCTCCCAAATCTTAAAGTCTAACTGTGCCTGTGGTGGCATGTAGCATCGGATGCTATAGCATGCTAAAAACTGGAAACGATGTTTCCGAAACCTTTGAAGTCACCAAAGGTTTGAAACAAGGAACAACAGGAAAATCAGTTGTGAGCGATTTATTGTATTCATTGTTGTTTGCACGTGTCCAAGCCCTAATAGCATCGGATGAAGATGACTCAGTCAGATTTTATCTTCAGGAAATTAATAGCACAATATAAAGACATGGGGTTTAGAGATCAACATAAAGAAAACGGAAATCTAGCAATAAAAAGAAAGACGTAGGGGATATGAAAATTGAATATGACTAGATCCAACGCTGCTATCTATCTATCCTTGTCGGTGATGGAAACAGTAATAAAGAAAACCAAAAGGAAACTGTGTAGACTTACGACTCAGAAACGCGAAAGCTCAGTAAAAAGTATTAATTCAGAAATGCACTTATGAAATGTACGTACGAAATATAGTAAATGGAACTATCACCGAGACTATTGATACTATAAAAATTAATATAGTAAGGGTATCTACATATAACGAATGGATAATCGAAGATAGCGTTTGGAAAGGAGGAAGGAGAAAACAAGAATGTCTTCAAAGAAGTTATTAAGAAGGTATAGAATAGGTCATGCAGATTGGAAGACCAATAAAGGTTAGGTTAGTTAGGAAACGCGAGGGTAGACACATTTGGCTTGTAGGCTTGTATAAAAGCAAAATTATTAGCAAAAACTAATTTTGGAGCAGAAATCTACCCAATGAATTTAGCTTTGATGTTAGAGCTGTAAAATATACGAACGGCCAATTTGCTTCCGGGTTCCCTTTCCTAAACTGTAGGAACTTGAGAAATTTGTGAATAGACAATTTCAATGTAGATATCTAAAATAGAAATGAAATTGTTTTTGGGTTTTGCCCAAGCCGAGTCATTTTTAATTCCCCGTTTAATAGAAACATTTTGATCATTCTTGCGTAAGCAGTCTAGTATCTGAATCTATTCTGGCCAAACGAAGCAAAATAGCTTGCAAAAGTGTCTAATTTTGAAAATATTTTAATTTCTTGTTTGAAATTGTATTTTTAATCAAATGTACAATTTGTAATTGGCCAAAAATTTACAAATGAGTATCAAAAAATCTCAGATTCTAAGAAATAAAATCAATTAAGGAAAGAAGAAAGTTCAGAATCCTCAAACACACGTGAAAAAATTAAAATTACGATACAAAACCTTCATATAAGTATTGATTGATCAATCACTGTTTTCATTTTGAATGAAACTTTATGAAATTTATTATTCTTTCCTTTTGTTATTTTATGTTATTTGAATTAATTGTCTAGAATTTCATAATACAATAAAAGGGTTGAGGTCATTGTACACAACATTGAAGTAAATTTATAAACCCTATTTATACAACAAAGGATATGCCATTGTTTTAACTTAATTTTCTTAATTTAGAAAAATGAAATACTGAGCAAAATTGAAAATATCAACAACCTTATTTACCCGAGAGTTTATAAATTTATATTTTTTAAATAACAACGCTTTTTGTTCAAATACTCAAACATTTTTTAATTTGGCAGTATGTGTTAATGCTCAAATGTATGTAATGTGTTAATTAAATAATGCCCTTGAATTTGTTAACTTTCCTATAAAAATTCGAAACGGTGCTAGCCACGGTATAACACAAATTTTCTCTGGATTTATTAACTCCACAGGAAATTATAACCTAGATTCACAGTTTGTTTATATTTTTTATTGTTTTCTCATTGTTTTATACGAATTATGCAATAAGTTTATTGCTTTTGGTATTAATACAATTAAGTATGTTATGGTTTATAACATGGCGTATACAATTTAAAATGGTTATTATATTAATTAATTAATGGTAAACATGTGTCGGATTTTCTTATTGTATTCTTTCGTTTTTGAATTATATGTAGCGTGAATGTTTATATATTTTTAATAAATCGAACCTTTGTTCAGTTTTTTATTATTGATGATTATTATTGACGAAAACGGTTATAGATGTCAAGAAATTAATGGAAAGCTTAACCAGAAAAAAAGAAAACGTCAACCATAAAGAATTCTGCAGGTTTATGTTAATTTACTGAATCTAACGATCTGTCCAATGTACTACTGTACTCATAAACCAAAAGATTTGTCCCTTTGAATTTTTCATCTAAAGAGTGCTTTTATTTTCATTGTTCATGGACAATTTCTAGATTATCTTGACAATTGAAATGGGAACTAACAAACCATTCTTTTTCTTGATGTTTTCAATCTAACTCCTATTTCATAAACAGACTAAAATTACTCTGACGACATTACAGGATTACTGAGTAAGTGCTCAAAAGTTGTGTCAATCTCCACTTTTGATAACACCAAAACGCTTTACAATTAAGGAAGAAAGAAAAAGGTATCTACTCGTCTAGACCTTCCAAAAGTTGCTCTCAAAACTGATATATCTTGAACTTGATACCTATAGTTACTTTTGTATTTAGCTCAGTACTAGCAATCTGAGATCAGAAAAAGCCCCTGAGACATACACCTACCGAGTAACTAAGAACAGTACCTAAACCAAGCAAGTAAAACGCTCAAAATAGAAGAAGATCTACAAGTGCCCAAATTCTGATGAAAAAGTGCCCAATAAAAGGAAGAATTCTAAGCAAGTGACAAAATGCCGAAACCTGGGCAGTTTTGCAAGTCTTAGTCAACGGAGAAATCGACTTGAACCTCATAAAGTATATTTATGATACCGATACCTAAACCGACAAAATCTCGGCCAAGAAGAGCCGTACACCAAGAATATAAAATTTCAGCGAAATCGTTTACATTAACCTCGGAAAATGTCTTTAAGAACTAAACTTGGCAAAGTAAAGGGATAAGCATTAATAGGCACGAGTCCAATCATGACCTGCGGTTTGCAGAGATGTTGCCCTCATCAGCAGTACAACGGAAGAACCGAAGGCCATGTTTCAAGAACTTGAAGTTTCTACACAAATCGGATTAAAGATGTACTTGAATAAAAGCCCTCAGGAAGTGAATTAATTATTATATACTTTGCGAGCAAACTCCAAGCTACACAGACAGCAATGAAGAGGTCTATGCTCGAGATCAGTTTAAGAGATTTAGTCTCGAATGAGAAATTTGAAAACGAACTAAAGTGAAAGAAGGACTAAAAATAGTAGAACAATTCAAATGATGATTAGCCAGCCATATACCAAGACATGATCCTAAAAGATGGGTGAGTAGATTGAATGGTAGCCTCCATGAGAGACCAAAAGAAGCATCAGGCAGACCTTAGTAAAACTAGCGGGGCAATATTCAGAAGATCACTGGAAGAAAATGGCTTCAGATGACGCTAGATAGAGTTAGAGTTGTTGTTTTGCTTTCCAAAAAAGGCGAGATAATATTATTTTGTGATAGCTTGAAACATAATATTGAGAATGGGCCTGGTTAAAATAAATGCTAGACGTAAACTGTTCAGGGCTGTCCTTGGGATTTAGTGTGCCCTAGGAGAAATTTTGTAGAAAATACGTAGAAAGGAGCATGAATTCATTTGGAATTTCTTATTCTTCATACAGCTTTCTATATTTTCTTTAATTGTACTGTTTTGTTAAAGTCTGTCTATTCTTTTTCTAGGTTAGGTCATAATAGAACTTTACAATACAGTTATATTACACAAAATAAGCATCAGCATCTGAAGATGGCTATGATTATAGTGATCCTGACAAGATTTCAATAAGCTCACGCAATCTTTTGGAAGACTTAACTTAAGTTTTTTCCATTTATCTGAATAATAATAATAAGCAAAAGGAGATCGGCTCAGTTAGTCTAGTGTAGAGACTGGTAACCAAGAGGCATGAGTTCGATTTATGACTGAAACTGAAATTTCTCGAGTTGTCTCTTATTTGCAAAACAGTAGTACCAAACCACAGAGTTATAGGAAAATCTCTTAAATAGAAATACTTTCCGGACAGTTCTAGTAGTTCACAGTCCAGCTTAAACTGTAGAATCCATATAACATAGCACGAGTATTGGATTGGAGGAGAAATATTTTGAGACGTTTTTACCTTTTTTCATAATTACTAAACCGAAACTATTCAGACTAAAATTGACTTTAGGAAACGTATTTGTTGATATTATCTGTTTTTGGTAAAAAAACTGAAAGTATCAAAATTCGTGCTGCTTGAACAATACAAAAATGACCAGTTTTCAAGATTAATTGAATGGTATATAGTGGAAAAAGTCATTTTCAGCTGAATAGAGAAGAAGAATAATGGAAAAGATTGGTTGAAAACAAAAAAGACTAATACCCGGTGATTTTGTTTATGCGGGCTAAAGCGTCTCGGTCTGCATGCACTCATCAAATTAAAAATGTTTAGAAGTAGATGAAAATCCATAAAAGGTTAAGGAACACTATTCTAGACGAAGGGAACATATAATCTTATCACAATTTTATCTTTTGGGAATAAATAGCTTGACGTCTGAAACCAGTTCTGAAACTGGCTATTTTCTCCAGTTTATCAATGAATTCCCTAAAACTAAAATGGTAATGTTAGTGAAAAAACCAGTTGAAGGCCTTGAGTCGCAAAGACTTTTGTTTCATAAGGCATAATACAACCAAGCATTTCTTAGCCATCGCTATCTAGTGATCATTAAGCTGCTGCCTATTGGGTATTGATTACAACGACTAAATTATCGCACTTGGCGGTGATATGAGATCTATAGGCGCCCACATCTTTTGCATTTTTCTCTTCTTGTTTTGTAGCTTGGTGACATTGATATTGGATCGGAAACAACTTTGGACAACACGTAAAGGAGTTTCCTGCTCTGTACATGTTAGTTGACTCCGAGATGTCCACTTGCGTGACTGCAGTGAAATTACTCCGCATTTGTAAAAACTTTATTGCAATTCACCTAGAACTTTCATGTCGGAAAAGTTGTTTTAGATCACCACCTGATTTGTTCGAGCGTAGACAAATCGGTGGACACGGCATCCAGTCTGTTAAAGGTAGACAGTATGGTCTATTTACAGTTTAATCCATACCTCATAAAGAAGTGTTAAATAAAATACCATTACGTTTGTGAACGTTGCAATAAAAGTTTATGTGTTGTGTACCTAGTGGGAACAGATAAGTTGGTGACTTCCATTTTTGACTAGTTGCATGAAAAGAGTGTTTCAACCAAATAAGACTTCAATCAAAGAAATGTTATCCATTACGTATACAGCTGTGTAGAAGCCTTTTGATCAGTCTTTAAGTTCTCCGAAGTGCAGATTGAACTACTTGTATTATAAATGAAATTAAGGTAACACGCCATAGTAGTAATTTGTTCCCAACATTATGAACTTTATCAATAATTTCATCAACAAGAGTACGTTATAATTATAATAAATACTTCGAGTTTCTAGAATTAATTATGAATATGAAGTTCTCAAGAAATTTCTGGAAGATTTACGGAATCACGCAAAGATAAGTTAATTAAATTACTCAAAGAAAACAGTTTTATTAGCAAAATTTTATTCTTTCTAGTTATAATTTTATTTACGTGAGAAAAAGTGAAAATTAATTACTTTACACATTCACCTTTCATCTAATTATTATCTAATAAACAATTTCGCTAATCCTCAAAAAATATAATAAAACCCATAATTTAATCATTTAATTTAATTATTTTCTACTCTCAACTCTGTCTTAATAAAAAATTTGTTTTTTGTATTAATATAATAATAATAAAATTTCACTGCACGGCACAGGTGTCTATATATACTAGTTACACATGGATTAATTATGATTTATGAATTTATTCTTTTCTAATTATTACATTCGTGAGTTAATTAAACAAGTAATTTATAAATAAACACATACACGCACACACTTTCATAGTATAAAAGGATAAATCAGTGATTGAAGTACATTTAGTTGCACATAAATTTTTTAAACTTCCTTTTACGTTTAGTAAAAGAGATTTCGCTTGATTAACCGTGTCAATGTATAAAGGATTAGAAATCGTTTGTTTAGTTTAGAAATAAATAGTAACAATATTGTGTAGGATTGATGTATTACTGATTTTATACCATAAAACGAAGTGGTACGTTGTGGAATAGTTGTGGCTAAAACACTTTTGTAACTTTCTTTTTCGTGATGTTCTACAGACAACCTAATGGGTATCTTGTTTTCATGATCAGATAATTTCCGGAGGACTTATTCGATTACATTTATATTGTTTTAGGATTAGAAGAAAAAGTTTCTGTTATTTTATTACTTTTACCAGTAAGTAAAAATTGATAGAAGGTGTAGGTATGTTTAAAACAATAGACGTGTTTGCATTTTATAGCATGCTATAGTAATTATATGAAAAACGCTTATGAGACTTTTTCAAATAATGACCTTTCCTTGAAATTTCATCAATAAACAATTGAACACAAAAACTCTTTATTTAAAATTAAATTTATACCAGGGGAAATCAAAAAGTAATTTGCTGATTGGGGATCGAACTTCTTCTTGCAGCTTAGGAAGACATCCTTCATGTCTATTTATTTGAAGAAGGCTCAAGACGTTGTAAAGACATTCTTATTTTTTTATCGATTAAGGGAAGAAAGTTTATTTTCACATTGGGTTAGATAAAGATCACCTTTTAAAGTTTGAGACTCACTGAATACATTTTTGTATTTTCTGTCCTCTTCCAGCTAGTGATGGCTGGGCTGCAAATAGTAAACCGTGCGATATCATCTGTAGCATTTGCCAATAAAACATCTCTGTAGAAAAAGAAGACAAGAATATAAAATTCAAGATTAAAATGGCTTTTGCCCAAAGAAATTAGATAGTCTATAACAGCAACTGGTGTTCTTCAGCAGAAACAATGCTAACAATAATTGTACGTGTATTTTTATAATGAGCATATAAAATTCATTTACAAAATTGGTAAAGGTGCACTAGGCAAAAAGGCTTGGGAGCAGTTTGATTTGAAGCTCACAAAAACCAGAAAAGCATTCATGTTGTATTGCCTAGGAGAAAGAGACTGTTTTAAGAACCACAAAAATGCATCTAGTATTCTTTTGTTGCGTTGGGTAGTGGAAGGAAACATTTTTTTAATTTTTCTGAATCAGTCTTGTACGCCATTCAGATGGAAGCTGGTATCTTTCCAACGATCAGCAATAAGTTAAGGAAAAGTGCTAGTTTGTACCCAATGATTATAATGGTGAGGTTTAAGGTTTAATGCCTACTGAATCTTCTCCATATTAGTAGACTGCTATCCATTATTTTCTCTTTATACATTCTGATGGTCTATCGTCGTCTGGCGATGTTTTTCGTCTACTACGACTACGTTGGTTAAAACACATTTGACAAACTGCTAAATGTCAATCTGACAAAACCATTAGATGACTCTATGCCTCCCAGTCCTATAGCAAGCTGTTGGTTTAATTCAAACTTTTCTCGACATTCGTCTATGGCTTCAGATGTTGAAATAACTCTATAGGGTGTTTAACAGCTAGAACTGTAGGCATGGGGTAGTTGTTTTGATCCTAAAACACTCTTAATCTCCAGGAAGTCGTCAAGGCAATAGGTGAAGACTCCAAAATAGAGCCACTGACCTCATTCGAATCGTCGATGTGCTCTTCAAATCTTCAACACCTCTAACAAGGCTTCCTCCACGAACTCTCTGACTTCAATCTAGTTTTTATCTTCTATCTCATTTATTAAGTCTTGCCGTCGTTCTCCATTGGTTTTCTTCCAAACCACGTACCAGCTTTCGCGTCCGGTTACGAAACATTTGGGCGAAGCGTCAATTAAGCTGTCATAGTAACATCTCGTTTGGTCATAGGTGTTGATTTGTGTTTTCCGCCTGCCATTTCAAGTCTAACTGCTGATACATTTCCGATAGTTTGTAAATCTTCGACTGCAAGTAAAAGTGTTGTTAAAATCAGAATTAAGTCTTCTGTACTATCTTCACCTAAGGTTATACATGGGTACTGGAGGCAAATTACCCGAATTGGCTCGTACAAAAACAAAACACGTTTTTATATTCTACATCCTGACTGTCAGGACTAAATTACATACAAAGTGATTGTAAATGAGTGAGGATGGTTTGAATTTGGCGCCACATTTAAATTATTTTCATGTTAGCACTACCTGTTTACATTTTGCAATCTGTCAAATCTGTGTTGTTTACAAAGTATAATAATAATAAACAGTACTATATAACCTCAAAAAAGATAGATTATATTATTTGACAGATTGCAAAAGTAAATAAGTAGTGCCAACATGAAAATAATTTAAATGTGGTTCCAAATTCAAACCATCTTCACTCATTTACAATCACGCTGTATTTTGATCGGATATTAGTTTCTGATAAAGATCGTGCCTTTGTAGAAGACAATTCAGCTCCTGTAGATTGAATCCTTCAAAAATAAAAATAGCTGAAGTACGTTCCTATTTCCACCGCATGAAGGCACTGAATATATCAGGGTCAGAAGTCTTCTCTGGAACTAATTCTGATTCTAACCAAAAATATATTTGATGTTTACTACCAAACACTTTTGCCCAAAGAGAACTCATGTCGATAATTACCTACTGTATGATTTGCTACTTTCGTGTGACTCTCCAAGAGAAAGAGAGACACATCTTTTATGTCTCAGCCAAGTAATAAACATGCTCTATCCCAAAAACGTATTCATTCTTGTGTTATTGTTATTTAAATCAAACTTGTTTCCAAAGAAACCTCATGTTTAAAGTTTTAGCGGTCTTAATCCTATTTTTCCCTCAAGTGACAAAACGCAACATAAATCAGCGAAATGACACTTAAATTTCTCGAATTGAAAAATACCGAAATATGCTAAGGAAAAATTCTTTGGAAGTCACGAAAATCTAAAATCACAAATTTTCTTGTTTTCTGAGTTGGGATAAAGAAGTATCTTTTGAGATTTGAAACGTCACCTACAAGAGCGTGTGCTCTAAAGTTTCTGGTTAATTTGCAAAGTATTCATTCTCATGTTTAGTAGATTAGGGGAAAGGTTTCTGTTCTTATAACCGGAATTTCTGGGCGATGTGTCACTATTTCTTCTTCATATAAAATAAAAATTATTTTTTATATGAAAAGAAGATAAAATGAAGATTAAAATGAAACAAGAAATCTTATGTTTTTTGCTAATTTTTGGCTGAAGATAGCGAATAGCCTTTAACAGCAACAACTGCTCTTCAACAGAAACAATGCGAATAATTAGTACTTTAGTACATTATTGATCATTGTGGATTTTATAAGGGGCATACAAAGTTCATGTGGTACAAGTACACTATACGGCTTGGAAGCATTTCAATTAAGGGAAAATTTAAAATTCTATAAAAATTAAAAAAGCATCTGGACTGTGCTATATCGATTAGGGGAAAGAAACATTCTCGAGATCCACAGAAATTGCGATCGGTAATTGTTCGATATAGCTGACCCTAGGAAAACGCCGTTTTGAGTGCAAGTGTTTGGTATCAGCAGGTAGAGAATTACTCACAGAACACAATTAGGTGGCTGAAGGTAAAGAAAATTAATCCGATTTGGTGAAAAACAAACACGATTTTTAAGCACATCTTAGGTTATGTTGCACGATAGAAACAATGAAGTTGGCAACTAAATCAGCTGCTGCACACACTACCAACCGCCTACTGCAACATGACTCGCGTACAAGAATTTTACTCCAAAGTTGCGTGGGGCGGTGGTTAGGTTAGAAGCAGTTAAACATTCATTTTGCAAGAATTCCACCCCAATCTTGTGGGGGGCCGAATTGAATGAATGAATTCATTAATGCTTGCGCGGTGTCAATGTCCTCCAGGTGATTTAAGGAAATTGGGTTGTGGTACTGTCGGTTGGTACACTGTCGGGTAGTAGTAGGAACGTAGCCGCGATATTATGATGTCATGGCAGTCGGTGTGCTTGTGAAGTGTCAAATTCGTCGATTTTCGAAGTTTTTTTAAAAAGTTTCTAAGTTCTTGGCGTAGCAGAGGCCTTCCGCAGATGTCTTTTGATTCTCTGAATGGATATACATGTATTGGTAAGGTTTATTATAGAAGTTAAATCCTAGGGGTAGCTTCCCTTCTGAATCAATACTATATTTTATTTAAACAGGGAAGCAGGTATCTTTCTGCAGATCAGCAATAAGTTAAGAATGGGGACTCCAACCTTGGATGTGTTTAAATGCCTACTGAATTATGCTCAAGCCTCCTTTTTAGTCATTCTGATGACCTCATCGGCGTTTGGTGATACCAAAGATATCGCGAGACCTTTGTTGAACTACAACTGCTAGCGCGATATGTCGGTTTAAACCATATTTGTCAAACCATTTGGTGTCAGTTTGACAAAAGCATTGAATGACTTTATACCTTTGAAACCAAAGCGAATATCATGGTGTTTCTGGTGTCTTTGGAACTTTAATGCTCCTGATGCTGCTGATCTATGTTTCGAGACACTCGTTTAAGGTTCCAGAAGTCTAAATAATTTCTAGGCAGTGCTCAAAAAGTTTAGGTGTTGTAGGTGTGACGAATCGTTTTAGCTTGAAAACATACAGCTACAGAAGGCTCTAAAATTGAGTCACTGGATTCATTCAAACCGTCAATGTGCTGCTGGAATCTTCGACAACGCAAAGATTGGGCAACTGCTGAAACCTCATCCATCACCTCGAATAGGGCTCCCTTCACGAATTCGTCAGTAGATTCTCTTTATTTCCTACCTTATCTATTAAACCTTCTGCATTGGTCTCTTTTGGTCAAATGACGTATCAGTGCTATGTAATCTGCGAACATTTAATGTCTTTCGATCGCCTCTTGCGTTTAGTTATAGAACATATAGGGAAGTAAACCTTAATGAAACTATCAAGGTAATTTTTGGTTGAACTATAGACGATGGAGACGAACAGGACTTTTGTGTTTTCCGTTTGTCGTTGCGAATCCTAATTATGTTTAAAGGTAGTTTGTAAATGTCCGTCCGAAAATCTGATGGATGGATTATTAGGTTCGGGATTAGATTTTTTATAGTATTGTTTCATAAGAAGCAATTTTAAGCCGATCTCGGAATTGTTAGTTAATCTTGATCAGTTGAATGGAATTCCTGGGGCTACAAATGGAAGATTGCGGACCTTTATAAAATTTAAACTTCCGCTGCCTGGCTAGATTAGAGCAAGGTATTTTAACGAAAACTAGTTCTGATTCTAACCGTGGGCGTGCATGCCAAAAACACATTTGCTGTTAACTATTGCCAAAGAGAATCCAAGTTGGTACTTGTAATGCGTGACTCTAATTCAAAAAGAATCAGTTAGAGGAAAGAACATTCTTTGAGTTGTTAGCAAACTAGAAACGTATTGTGCTCTACAAGCGCTTTCACTCTTGAGTTGTATTAAATACAGAACTTTTCAAGATTTTTGTTTATGAGATCTCATATTTGAGTCTCGGCGACGTTAATTCTACTTTTCGCTCAACTGGCAAACGCAATACAAGTCAAAGAGAAATTACATCTAGCCTAGGCCGCCCTTTTAAAGATGTTCGTAAGCTAAGTAAATTTGAAAAGCATCTATTTTCTTGTTCTATCTATTAGCAGAGTTGAGGTACTCAGTACAAAAATGTACTGCAAATACAGTAATCAGTAGTATAAGTACTTTAAGTAGTTTACTTTCAGTACTTTTAATATTGCTGTACTGGTACTGGAATTTCCAGTTATATATCTACAAAGTACTGGTACTGGTACTTCTTTTTTAGAATTTTTAACAAGTACTACTTGTTACTTAAAAAAGTACTGTAAAAATATAAACTACTCACAGTATTGTGTCCAAGTACTCCCAGTAGTGAAAAGTACTGTAAAATTATAAATACTCTAAGTAGTTTACTGAAGCAGTTCCAGTACATTACTCTTTTATATAGAAATAATCCAGGTGCTACTTGTTTAGTGCTTAGAAAGGAAAAGAGAGACACTTTATTTTCATAACTATCATCGCATTAACCTGCAAAACCCGGTTGTGACATGATTAGCACAGTACCACGCAAAATCTTATTTTGCTATTTTTCGCCCTTTTTGCTCCTACAATTTTTTTTCTTATTTTGATAATCTTTTTTGTTTGTTTCACATATCTTCCCAATTATTTTTTAAGTTATTCCATAAAATATGACAAATTATATAAAACATAATTAAAACAATTTATTTTATAAGTTTCTGTTTAATATCATTATTATGTTAAAATCTTTTTAGTAAATTGACCAATAAGACACATTTACAGAGCAAGCTTCATCAATATGTACCTTGACTGTCACTCAAAAAATAAAAAGAAAGTCTGAAGTTTCTATTCGATAACATTCTCATATAAAATCAAATGGTAAAGATACTTACTTTGCAGTACTGCAATACTGGCAATTATTCAAGGAGTATTTACTTAATACTGGTACTCTACTGTTTAAGAAAGTACTTGCAGTACTTGAACCTACTGTCAGTACTTGAAATTACTGCCAGTACTTAAAAGTAATCTTAAGTATTCAGAAGTACTGGAAATATCTAAAGAGTATTTACTTAATACTGATACTGCAAAGTTTTGATTTCCAGTACTATTGAAAAGTACTGGTACTTAGTACTGTAAGTAAAAGATTCATTGTTTGATACTGGATACTGGTTACTTTTACTGAGTACTGGTCACAGCTCTGTCTATTAGGGTCAGGGAGTATTCTATGAGATTTGAAACTCGTGTATTGTAGAATCAATACGTTACCTAGAAGAAACTCAAAGTTTCTCAATAATATCAAAAGTGTTTTGTCGATTAAGGGAAAGGGAGCATCTCTTGAAATTGACATGAATTGTAAACTCAACAGGCAGATGCACTTTTATTGATACAAATGTGTGATATTAAGCTTGTAATGTGAACAGATTGGAAACATAAGGACTTTTAGTTCCGCATAATTGTCTATACTTCAATTTTATCATGGTCATCTTTTTATTATTCTATAAATGCACGACTCATTTAACTACACATCGTTTTTGTTTTCTCTTTTTTTTTTGTAATTTTAAACAGTTTCTTTTTCTTTTAATCCTAGTTATTTTAGCAAGTCTTCCCATAGACAATAAAATGCATTGAAAGTTGATTTGTAGATATGAATATAAATAAATTAAAAAAAAAACTTGTTGTCTGATGTATTTATTATTTGCACTAAAAATAAAATTAACTTTTACTGATTTAAGATTTTTTATATTGTAGATAGATAACGTCACTCCCGCGAATTTAACCTTGATCTTTCAAAGACTTTACCCTTTACTATTCATCCTTTCATTAAATTTTTTTGTATACTTCTGCATTTATTATTAGATCTTAAAGCCTTTTATTATCAGGCACTTTATATGTTTATTTACATCACCTTGAAATCCTATATTCACTCAAGGTGGATTTGTTCAATCCTATCAGCACTAGTGGAAACTTGAAAATTAATCAAACCTAATCCGCCAATTTAATTAAATTCAAATATAATAAATAAACTATCCGTACATGACATTATCAAAAATCTGATTTATTCACTAGCTTATGCATGTAATAGTTTTTATTGCATTTTATTAATGTATTAAAACTAGAAAGTTAAAAACTAACTAGCATTACGAAAATATTCATGCATCTTGCATAAATGTCGATTTTAAAATTATGTTTCTGATATTTCCACATTTTTAAAAATTAATGATAAGCATAAATACTTATCTATTAACATTTTTCCTTCTTTTTCAGCGAACGGGTCCTACCCGGATTCCCCTATTCGGGTCTAGGATACCCATTCCGGGGCAGACCATCGTTCCACCGACTTCTGTGAAGGAGTTTCGCGAAATAACCCGGAAAGACATAGGAAAAAAGGTGCGCGTTGCGGATAAGGAAGGTGTGTTACGGTTCGTTGGAAATGTACATTTTAATCAAGGCGTGTGGTGCGGAATCGAATTGCCAAATGCGACCGGTAAAAACGATGGATGTGTACGCGGAGTACGATACTTCGCCTGTCCGGACTCTCATGGTTTGATGGCACCATTGCCTAAAGTTTTACTTATTAGTGATGATTGTTTCGATGAAGAAGAGGATGTCACTTCAGGCCCTCACAGTATACTGTTTGGAATTAAAGGGGTTTCCACTGCGAATGATTTGCAGAGAATACAAGGAAACACAACGTTCACTCAACAAATAGAATCCGTTCATCAAATATTAAAAAGCAATTCTGAAGATTCTAATAAAAGAAGGCGAGATCAGGAGATTTCTTCTGCGAAAGTCTTAATTAGATCAGATACATATGAAACGTTTGAACATTGTAGCCCTAGGCGAGAAGTAACTAAAACGGTAATTAGATCAGCAACTTCTAGTCCAAGAAGAGAACGGGAAATACAATCTTCTGGAGTAAAAAATTTGATTAGTTCGACTACTTTTAGTACACAAGAAGACAGTTCTAATTGTTCAACTAAAACTTGTTCAGTTACAACTGAAATTAATAGTTGTAATTCAGAATTACAACAAACGGTAATTTATACCGAACATAGAATCATAAATAAAGGTGATCCATATACTCGTAGAAGGGATACATTTACTCTTCCTGATGATGAAAAGAAAAAAGTTTTATCTTTTTCGTTACGATCAAATAATTCTTTTAGCGATTGCGAAGTAAGTAATACAGTTATTAAAAGTACCGTTGAAGATAATTTTGACAAATCTTCAAGTTCTACACATTCCAAAGGAAAATCATTTAGGGAAGAATATCAAAATCAGGCTCCTTTGTTTCATTCAACTCCAAAGCGTACTTCAGATCCAGACGTAGAAAATTCGCCAAGAAGAAGAGTTAGGGGATCACCCGCTCCATTTAATTCTGCGTTGGAAGAAGATGCAACAAAACGGGATTCCTTAGAATTTGAAGAATCTTTAGGTATATTAACTCCAGAACAGATGGCCGACGTAACGGGTTTTGCAGGCTTCAGAACACCATCATCGGAAAACATAGGTTCGCTTTCGAACGATTTTCAAAATATTTCTACGAAGATACAATACGACGTGAAATCCTGCGATTTAGGAAGTCCAAATTTAGTTGATGCAAGCATAAAAGATATAAGTTTGGGTATAATTGACGAAAATATGTTATCCACGTTTACTATGAAATCGGATACAACAATGAACATGGATTTACCATTGGACACTACAGATAATCAAAATAAGAATTATTCTTGCACAAGATTGGAACAGACTCCTTCACCTGAAGATTTACCTTTAGATCCAACACCTGTAATTGAAATTGATTCTAAAACTGAACCGACTAAGTCAAAAACTACCAGTAGTTTTATTACAAGCATTACTAGCATCACGAGTTTGGATACTGGTTATCAAGGAGATGGAGAAATGTCTAGGCCTGCTAGTAGGGGACCAGATCATTCGCCTTTAACCCGAAGACCCTTACAGCGACCTCAGCCAAGACGACCAGATCCTATGACAGATTCTGATTTTTACACTGAAAGTGACGCGGATAACCATGAGGAACATCCTCTTAGAGGTGATAGGTTAGCAAGGGTAATTGATGGGACTCTGTATGGAGTTGATCCTCAAGCTGCTGCTGATATTTATGTGAATAATCGTGAAAATATGGATTCTAGTGGAATATTTACAGATATTGAAGGAAATACACGAGCTGATGAATTATCAAGTGCAGATAACAATGAAAATCAAGATGTGTCTCCTTCTCCTTCTGACACTTCAAGTAAAACAATTTCTAATGATAGCCAGAATAATGCACCTACAGCAGGAAATAGAGTTATAACAAAAAACGAAGCAAATACTACCATTTGTAAGAAATCTGAAAGTATGGATGTTCATTCAATTGATTTACCCACAAAAAGAAAATCACCAACACCATCTAGTGCAGCTTCAAGTCCTGCAAGTGTCCGTTCACCTAGACATACACCCAGGGATGAAACAGCAGCTAAAAAATATAAGATGCCCAAACGGAATGTAACATCGAAAGTTAAAGCAGTTTTAGAATCAAACACGCAACAGAATAACAAGGATGTAATAAATAGGACTCTTCCTAAAAAAACTGGAGGACGTTGGGATGCTGTCATGAATAAAATTTCTAAAACTACGACTGAGAAACCAAATTTGAAGGAAATTAAATCTAAAGTTTTTTCTAATCATACTTCATCTACAGTCCGTCAGAATGGAAGTCCAAGGACTACAAATAATAAGTTGTAAGTTTATTATAATAAATGTCTTGTTGATTTTTAATTTTTATCTGTTTTCAGGAGACGTAATAGAACTCGTGCTGATACAGTGACTACTAAAAACAATAATAATGTTGAAAGTATACATAGTTCTGCAAGTGATTTGAGTGGTGCCTCACCTGCCAAAAGAATTGGTAAGTATCTCTTAGGTTGCTTAAATAGGAGATAAGATAATCGTTAACATTTTATTTTAAGATGTTTTCCTATATGTTAACATTAATTATTGTGCAGATTATGATTGATGTTGTAAATTCTCTTCTCATATAATTAAATTTTTTTAATTTTTTTATTTTAATAACGGTTGTATTTCTGCAGTGCAGATGCCCTATATGTGCATTTTATGCAAATCAGGAAATATATATATGTGACTCATTTTCTTTTTGTAGAATTAAACTGATGAATTTGAAATTATTACTAATCCAAGAATGATTCAAAATGAATCTTGATATTTCCTTGAGAGATCTGTATGAACATGTTAAGTTTCAATACAAAATCCTGCAGTTTGAGGTTAGGAAGTTTAATTAAGTGTTAACATGCATTAATATTGATATATTTATGTATATCTTTTCTAATATAAAAGGTTATATACTAAAAATAATTTTACTTTGAATTCTAAATCAAAATAAAATACATTTTAATAATCAAAAGATAATCTTGCTGTTTGTGTGTAGGCAACCAACATTACATTTATTTATAAATTGGAATTTCCTGCTATTTCTTTGTGAACAACTTCAAAATAACAATTTCTTAACTCCAAGGTACACAAATTTAAAAAAATACATTTACAGTAACTAGTCTTAAGATTAATTTTTCATGTACTATTAAGGTGATTTCCTTTTTTACATTGTACATCTTGTAATATATGTATAACCCATTTCTATAATTTCTTTAAAAATATTTAAAAGGAGTAGAATCACTTGATAAACTGACTGTATTTATTCATTATTGATAAAGGAAGGATATTATTGAAAATAAAATTTTGTCTTTGTAAACTTGGGTTCTTATAATATTTCTAAAAGAACTGCAAATGGTATGAATAGAAAAAGTTGCTGAAAACATTTTTACTTTGTCATTGTAGTAAAGCTGTTCTTTATCATTGTTGATTAATGATCAACAACGAAATTTCTGAAGCAGGAAAATTATCTTTGTTTTTCATCAGCCAAACAAAAAAATCATCTAAAAGTTCTTATATTGTGCTACAATATCAAACAGTCTCTACTTACTGAACATTATTTAACGTGAGTGTATTTTTACATTCATTAGTATAATATAATAAATATTAGCTGATTGAATTGGTTTTGTAAAATAACAGTGAGAAAACGAGAAAATAAAATATTGATCCATGTTTGTTCTAAAATAGAAAGTAACGGATTTTTTTATGTGTAATGTGGGTTGCCCACAAACTGAACAAAATTTAACCACAACATAACTGCTACTGAATTTTTTTGTTTGAGTTGGTGTTCTTTTCTATTACTCCCATCTTCATTTTTGTAATATCTCAGAATGATATTATCATACAATTTTGGTTTATAAAAATTAAAACAATATCTACCACTAATAAGCAGGAAACACTAGGGCAACTCTTCTGTCGCTTCAATGCCTAAAGTAGTTATATAGGATGTACTTTTACCCTCCTCTTTCTCTTTGTTACAAAAGACAATAACAAATGATTAAAATAAGAAAATCTAAAAACAAAAAAGAAATTAGAATTATTCTGCTAGCTTTCATTTCGGTAGGTCTTGATACAGTCGGACAATAAACTCAACTTTGCTCTGTTTAGATTAGATTAGAGATTAGAGTTAGAGAATGTCCACTTTCACCTACTTTTTGGATATTGTATTTCTTTGTCCCAAGCCAATGACTCAAAAATGCAAAAGCCTGCTTGAAAGTTGCTGTCTTTTGTATTCTTCTCTTACATTGTCATATTCTTGCTGAAATCAATGTTAGAACTTAAATCTCATATCATATTATGGGAAGAAATATTTAGAATAATTTTTTCTTATCTGTTTCTGTGCTCACTTTAAGTCTTGGAGATCTTATTTCTTCTTTGTGCAAAAAAGGCCCCAGTATTCCAAGAGAAAACACAAGATAGGTATCTTCAGATAAAGGTGTCTATCTAATTATTTAGAATTTCTTAAACACCTCCATGCTGAAGGATATGCACAATCATCTGCCCTGTGTAGTGTGTGTTACTTATTCTTGGAAATTATTTTTACGGTAACTGATATGGAATTGATATAACAAGGTCTAGCTAAGCTATTTCATTCTATTTTGCTAACTTTTCTTTTTCTTGAGCTAAACCTGGAATTTTTATTTCATCATCAAATTTGAAACAGTTTTGGTCTGGCTATCTGCAAGATCTTGTTTGGGAAATAAGTTCTTCTACTATACAGAAACGTCGAAATTTTGTATGTCAGAAACTGAAACTTTCTAAAACCTAAGAGTTAGAAAATATTTTTCAGTTTGCTTTAATCAAGCCGTCGCTTGCTCTTAGTACAGAAATATGAGTGAAACAGAGAGATCGACTCTAACTTGATTTGGTACTACCAATTACAGGACAACTAAAGCCGACTGAAGAGATCTTTAGCTGCTTTTCAAATGTTCCTATAATAACCAAGCAATTTAGATCTTTTTCAAAGTTCTTTAGGAGGCATCAGATGGCTTGAAAAACGCTTTGGATCATCTTGGTAGTTTTTTGGTTCAGCTTGTTGATTTGTATTCTGTCTGGCTACTGGAAGATCTTGTTTGGAATACAAAAACGTCGAAATTTTGTATGTCGGAAACTGAAAAACTTTCTAAAAACTAAAAGTTAGAAAATATTGTTTAGTTTGCTTTAATCAAGCCGTTGCTTGCTCTTACTACATAAATATGAGTGAAACAGAGAGATCAACTCTAACTTGATTTGGTGCTACCAATTACAGGACAACTAAAGCCTACTGAAGAGATCTTTAGCTGCTTTTCAAATGTTCCCGTAGTAACCAAGCAATTTAGATTTTTTTCAAAGTTCTTCAGGAGGCTTGGCTTGAAAAACGTTTTGGACCATCTTGGTAGTTTTTAGCTCAGATTTAATTGTTTGTCAGAAAGGTTTATTCTGCCTATTTACTGATACCTCTAGATATCTGCGACAGAAGCAGTCTTTGTGTTTGTTTACAAACTTCTACATTTCTTGAAAGAAAGATGTCATCAAGATTGTACTTGTTTTATGATAAGAGAAATGTAAACAAATGAATCAGTCTTTGGTTTAACCAATTAACGAAAGACTGATACAAATGGATTAAAATCTTCCCTTGTTCTTTTTGTCGAAATCTTGATTGGCAGCATGAAGTCAAACTGGCTACAGTGAAACATGGCTTCACTATATATTTGAAGATCAGAAGTTAATTATAGATTAAACATGGCTTCACTATATATTTGAAGATCAGAAGTTAATTATAGATTATTTAGTAGCAAGGCAGTATAATATTTCTAGATTTATAGAAGGTTTGATACATTGGACACTGGAGTACCATATGTAACTGATTGAACGTGGATTGCTCGATTCAACTGATAAGCTATTAGAAGATAAAAAATTCATACTTAATTGTTACTAGTGGTAATTACTACGTATTGCGTAATCATCGCAATCCTCACCGCTGAATTAGACTTTTGCTTTTTTTATCTCTCATACTGTATCATTCCGTATCGTTTCGAGTCGAGGCAACCACTTTCGGTAGTTGCTTTCATTTACTAAATGACATGGCTTTGATTTCCGAGTATTAAAAATCTTTTATTAGAACTTTGCACGCAGTCTGGATACTGATGGTGAAATGTTGCTGATTAAGTATCGACCTAGCTTTTCTGGCTTGGAGAGATCAACTTCTAACTACATTGTGAATTTGGCCTTTTCAATTTTTGTCATGCTGTTTTCTGTACAAATGATTCAAATGGAGCTATTAAAGAATTTGATAAACTCAAACAATATTTTGCGAAATCTCAAATATATTTGCCGGAAATCAAATAAATCTGATTCAGTTATTTAAGATCAAAGTTAGAAACTTTTTTCCCGTCACTAAGTGGTATTACCTTGTCCTTCCTAAGCAAGTCACTAATCATTCTCTATTTGCCCAACGTATACTTCATACAGGTAACTCTCTTAACCCTTTAACAAACGTTACCACTTTCAGATTATGATTTCGGCAATAGATAAAGATAAATTGACAAGAATAACCTCAGTTGCAACCATGTTGCAATTTTATGTTTGCCATTTTAAGATTCTCTCTTTCTTTTTATGAGCATTATTCTTGAATGTGACCTATACTTTCTGATGTTGGGCGTTTTTCTAAGTCTAACTCGATAAAAACTACAAACTAGTTCAAATGATAAAGAACTGCGTAAAACAACAGTAAAATCAAGTTTAGACAGCTTTTCTCTACAGACCATTGCCATTGTGTCGACCTAGTCTTCTTGAACCTTTGAAATCTTGTCAACTGAGATTTATATCAACTGCTAATGAGTCCATAATACATGTTATCCAACCACTATAGCTCCAAGTGACGTTTAAGAATTTTGCTATGATTTGCAACTAAACTTTCTTCGTTATCAACTGTAAGGCTTATCATATTTATCAGTCACTTGTATAAAATTTTACAAAATACCAGAAAATCAAATCTTAATATTAAATTATAGAAATCTTTTCAAGATTTTATGAATCCGTTATGGGTTGGTCTACAAAGCGCTTTTGCCCATCTTTCTTTTTAATCTTCTTAGGGAAAATCAACGTAACTATATCGCATTTGACAGTGACACCGGAAACTCCATAAGAGCGCTGTCTGTGGCCCTTTAAAAATTGCTGAAATCACCCGAACGTCATTCTGAACTAACATAGATATCGAAATAGTGATTTCTACCGTATTAACATTATGATTGAGCACACAATAAAGTACTTGACATTATGTGAGAAAATGTATTTTAAAAATACAAATGGAGGCGGGGAGTAACAATTCCTAAGCTAAGAAAATAAGTAATAAATAAAAAAGACACGAGCAAAGTCCCATCTTGAGCTTAATCTACAAATATGTCTAAATATCTAATAAATCTGACAGTGTGTTATCTGAAGATAGCTTCTTTCTATAAAATATCAAATCGATTTTTCAGCTTTAAGCATTATTTGTAACGTACAGTCTAGTAGCTATAAATATTAAAGGTTATAGTCGTTTGGACACATTCGCTCACTACAAAACATAGCTATAAAAGTTACAGAAGATCGACGATTATTATAAATTTGGTTATGGCACGTTCATAAAAAAAAGTTGAAACGTTACAAACAATTCCGTTAATCGTCGTGACTTCCATTCTGATTTCTTTTTTTCTTTTTCATTTTAAACTGCGTGACCTGTTTGTTAATATAACACGTAAAATATTAGCAATAAATCAATATTTTCTAGTAGGTAATAAATAATAAACTTCTTGGTTTATATAAATTTAAAAGTTGTATTATTTAATACGGCCGCACAGAGTAATTATACCGACCGTAATTATAAGTAAATGACCTCCTGATCCCTCCCATTTGCATTACTTTTAATACGAGATACTGAACATTAGCGGTTATGTATATTTAATTGGCCTGTAATAAAGACTTCCGATTAAATAATAATCATATTTGTTGCAGTTTTTTGTATCTAAATTGGTTTAGCCTTTCGAATTGTCATTTGTTCTACATTGAAAGGATTCTATAAAAAGTAATTCGGCGTGACTTGGCAACAGTCCAAAATGCAATAATCTTACAATGAGAGATGTACCTCATAAATTATATATTTTTTTAATACCGTTAATACATATTAAGTTCCATTAAGAAATACTTTTTGCCATTATTGGAACAGTTTGTTAACAATATTTGGGAAATACCTTTCGTCATCTGATTATCAGCTGTCGCTTTTATTGATTGATGAATTTCAGAAACCTTTTCTTATAAGGAATTCCTCAATTTATCTGTAAAAAAGTGAAAGCCTAATGGACGCAAACCGATAGCGCGTTGTAAGCAAATATAAGCGAAGTATTATACTGAAGAAGCTTTAAAGTTTTTCTTTGTAGGGTTTTTTTACGATCTTTCTTTGTCAGTTGAAGTTTCTTACACGACTAGAATATTTCTTTTACAATAAAATTTTACTAATTCTTGCTTTCTATATTTTATTTATACTAGCAATAAGATAAATTACCGAATCATTGTCGTTCAAAACATTTTGCAACCCAAGAACTGCAACTGCAGTCCCAAAGCTTCATGGTAAACACATTGTTATGAATAGGATTGTAGAAAGTAAAATATTCTTATAAAACAACTTGCAGAATGATGCAAAACATCCTAGAAGGTATAGAAATGCGACACCCAAGGTGTTGTATAGTGCTTCAAACTTCTTCGGTAGAATATAGAGTAGCTTTTCTGCTCTTGAGACAAAAGTCCTATTCGGCAAAGTGTTTAACTTGAAATCTAAAACAAAAGTAACTGGCTGTATTTAAACCGAGATGGAACACTACATATTGAGATGAATTTAAAGTAAGTAACCATGTATTTGATCACTTTTGCATGGTGTCCAAGTCTCCTAGTAAACGAACTTGTTCGGTAATAAGATTATTATATAGTTTACTGCCATCAGAGAAGCTATTTGCAGGTGAAGATAAACACTTAAATGAATCCCAAAATTATAAACAAAACAGGACCTGCAATAGAACTTTCAGACACGCCGCTAGAAGTACTGGCAAAGATAAGGTAAAACACTACTAATACAAGCCTTAAATGTTCTATTTGTTGAAAGTTCTGAAAGTTCAGACAAGTAGCTTTTTTTTGATGTCGTATTTTATGTTTCAAAAGATGTCTACTGGTGACTCAGAGTCGATTCTTTAAGATCATTTATCTAAACCCAATGCAGGATTAGATATAGGAAGAAATCCATGTTGAATTTCACCAATTATATTCGTAATAAAGCGAATCAGCCTATCGAGATAATTTTCTCCTTTAATTTGAATTATGTAAAAGTTCAGCTGACTGGTCTATAATTCGTTTCTCAAAGCCGGACTGACCCAGGAAACTAGAGATTTCGGGACCAAACCAGTCTGGAAAATAAGTAGGGACGAAATTCAAAATTTCAAGCTTTTGCTTGCTCGAAAAATAAATTTCAATGTTATATCGTCATGTATATAATATCCACAGATTCCATGGCCAAATTGGATTTTTGAAGTTTGCTACCTTTCATATAAGTTTGTACAATAGTAGCGCATTTCGATTCATTTGCATTTCTTATATCAAAAAATTGTCTAAATGGATAACAAATGAATCTGCCCTTTCCCATATAGCACACGGACATTATATAGATGTCCATTGTCACAACGTTGGACATCCTACGGACATCCGTTACTGGACGTAATTTGTACATTTTTTTGTACGTAATTTGGACAGTTCTTGGACATAATTCGGACGATTTTTGGATATACATAATTCGGACGATGTTTGGACATAATCTGGACGATTTTGGGTGACAAATAGATGTCCACGGACATCCAATGGATATTCAATTTACGCCCATGGACGTCGGGACGAAATTTAGATGACAAGTGGATGTCCAATGGATGTCCGGTACTATATGGGTTGCTGACAGCAATTTGATTTAACTTAATCTATTTTGTGCTGATTTGTCTAACTTCCTATTGTTAAGTACAATAGGTATTTTCTTATATAGTTTTATTTGTTGCTAATGAAATTTCCATTTAGTATAATGAAAAAGCCAAAAACTTTAAATTTGCTATCGCGTTCATATAGTACTGTATATCGATGGAAACAAAACACAAGAATCCTGAGTGATCACGTTCTACTGAATCATGCGGTGGCGTACACAGCTGCTTCTACTCTTGTGTTAGTATTCGACTAGAAAACTGAAATCACTTGATAGATGTAGTAGTCATCGTTCTGCTTTAGAATATGCATTTCAAAAAATTTGACACGAAGTGCCATATAGGAAACTGATCATAGTAAAAGTAAGGCTAAGGTAAAGTAACATTTTAAAAACAAGACTAGTCCTACACTCAATCTTCAAGCTCAAACCGATTGCATCTAGAGGTATCATTTGTGTCTGATCAACAAATAGTTGAAGGTAACCCGTTTTCTTCCTTCTGCTTCCTTGCAGCCTAAAATATTAATAAACTCACTGGCTTGCCTATACTATAGCTTCATTTGCAGTTCAGCAGTGCAAGTGTTGATTTTTGAAGAAAATTTCAATTTGAGGAGGAGGAGTATTTACTTTTTACTGATGTTAACTATAGGTTATTTTTGATTTTCTGACGGTTTCCTTTTTTAAATTTTTTTGGTTTTTAAATGACGTTTAGCAACTATCAGAAAGTCGTGCCTTAGTATCAACAGTTGTACAAAAATAGAGCACGGATTACTTTCTCTTTCTGATAGAATAAAAGTAATAAATTTGGAGGGCGGACTTTCAATATGAAGTCTGGCTTGTCCCATCTCTTGAAGCTTGTCTTCATCAGGATTTGATTTGGTAAATTGGGCAGCAGAGTCTGTTTCACTAAGAAACTGGCGTTGTCATTGTTGCAGTACTGTAGATCGTTAAAAACAGAGTAAAACTCTCTTCAATTTTCACAAATTTGCAAAAAGTGATGAAACCATTACTGGAAATCACTTCTTCCTAGGCATCACTTTCAACTTGATACCTACTTTTAGTTTTAAATCATCTTCATCTTGTCTGGTCTTGTGCTTTCTAGCAAAAGTGTTTTTCAACAGTAAAATCTGTTCATTTATCTTTTTGCTTTATTAATTTTTTACTTGCATACTTAGATCGTACTTTTAAAATGTATTTGCTCATATTTGATCTGTGCCTTGTTTGATGACTGAAAACCTAACACTGAATGCAGTTTACTAGAGGAATTTCTAAAATAATAAATTCACATTTTCATATTGTTAATTAAATTATACGGAAAAACTATTATTATAAACATAATATGGTATAGGTCGTTATAAATAACCATAAGACACACCTATTTTATTTGCAATTACAATAATTATGTATTCTAAATGTATTTAGCTCAGTTCTTTTAAAACAGGAATTTATATTAACTTAATATTAAATGTTATTATCAGGTGTAACATGTTTTGGTTGAACTTGAAACTTCCTAAAACGTTGACCGACCTAACCTTGGGCCTTTGATTGCGTTATCTCTAAATATTTAATTTCTTAAAATTTACTATAAATAAGTTATCAGCAACGTTCATTTGCTTAAAAAATTGTTTGGTCAAGAATGGAAATTCTTTTTTACTTTCGTTATTTTGAGTTATGCAGATTGCATTTTTTTCCGAACAATCGAAACCATAGTTCCGTAAACACTTCTCTTTTTGCGTGGGAGAAATTTGCTATTAGCACTAATCAATGAATACCGACCGGTAATAAATGGAAGATTAAAATTTAAATAATAATATTCCATTAAACTCCAAAACCTTCCGCAATTTGTGGTCGCGAGTTAACTCGAACTGAACCGATACATCGGCTTCTTTCCTGCAGACTTCTAGTCGCTTAGTTGACGGTAATACTCCGGTTGTCGAGTTTTCGTCTAGAATATAATGTACGCTTGTGCTAGTTAAAGCTTCTCCCTATAGATTCATGTGTATATATATGTGTGTGTAGAATAAAACGTGCATTTAGTGTGCCTTATGTGCATCATCAATAAGAACGTATTTCCCACTTCATCTAATCGACTTTTAGTGTTGTGATAAATTTAGCAAGTGTATTTTTATACGGATGCCTGTTGTTTAGCGTTGACTTTTGTTATTGTTTGGGTTTAATATTGCAGATGCAATTCTGTAAGGTTTTTGAACTGATTTTTGCAGCTTGAAATTTTTTGGCTACGAAACCATGTTTTTCCGGCTTGTTTTCTGGTCACAAATAAAACAAATTTTATGGTTTTTATTCAATCAGGAACGTGATTGAATTCTGAAATTAATAAATATAAATGGGATTTATATGCGAGGGACGGCAGAGAAGGAAAAAAATAAAGAGTGGAAGGAACATGCGAAAAATATGATTTTTGATTTGTACCCGAAGGAAATATCTGTGAATATAAGATTAAGAGAAATTAATATTTATAAGGTATTATGTTGAAGAAGAAATTTCTCCTTGTTATACAAGTCTGTAATATTAAATCTTCCTCTTTATAATAATCATAATTGTGGTATTTTGACATTTTTGAAATTTTAAAGTAACGAAACTATTAATAATAAATAACAAAGTAAATAAACATTGAGATTGGGTCGTTATGAAATACTGAAATTATTGTAGGTTGGATGACCTTTCATGTAAAAATAGATTTATTTAATATCATTCTTGAGCTAAATATTAAATATTAAGTGTTCCTACACGTCAGAAATTTTGGTATTAGTAGAGCCCACCTAATATGAAAATGTGTATACATACCACTGATTTTATTTAGTTTTAATGGTGATCACTTTGGTAAATAGGTAGGTGACCAGCTATATACAAACCTTGAAAGTATGTTTATTAGACATTTAAATGGGAAAGTAGAAGATTTTTATTTCTTATTGTTATTGTTTTTGCTTTATGCAGCAAATGTTCCAATCAACTTTACCATTCCTGATTTATGGTTATGTAAAGAAGAGATTTTTCTAATTCCATTTCTATTTTTATCTATTACCATTATGTAACTTTGCAGATACTTACCCAGTTGAATGATAATAACCAAGTAAATAAATCAAGTTATGAGACATGTAACAGGGAATAATAATTACGAGATAAGGTCACAGCACGACCGTGTGACGCCTCACAACTGACCCGTTGTTTGATTTGCAAATTAGCGTAATGATAATTCAATTTACATATTATAAACTACAGAACTAACTTTTTCACATTATTATAATTCCTTTCAAAAAAGGTTCAGTTAAAAAGACCAAAGTTTGTTTTTTTACTATCGTATCTAAAGAACCAACATCTAGAAAACAAAACGGAATAGCAATTTATTTTTAAATAAAACCATTTTCATAGATAGAATCAACAATATATTTTCAAAGTGAAATCGAAAGAAAGTCTTGTATAACTTATATCAACAATTGATCGTAATAATTGTTATTTAGAAAAGAAGCAAACTTCAAGCTTGGTGTATATAAACAGCCTTTCTTTTGTTATTTGTAGAAGTAGTAGCGATTGAACTATAAAACAAACTTTACAAAGCTACAATCTAAAAGGTTATGAAATTTCTCTTTATGCAATAAAAGCATGTTTTGTTTCTTTTAAAGAATCCTTTTAATATTAATTCGATGCAAGCACAAAATTTAAAATGACATAACATATTCATTTATTAAAAATACAGTAGGAAATACTATTACTTGAATAAATTCTGTTTGAAAGGCGGATACAAATACAAAAAGTCCTAGAAATCTTTGAGTTATGATTTCAGTGAGACCTGCTATAAATGATAAATTGATAATCTAGTGACTCAATTAAAGCAAAGTAAGTTCTACAAGCTAGAAATCATTAAATGGCAAAGTCACAAACCTTCTCATTCCGTTTTAACTCACGATTCTATTTATTAATATCTGAGCAGCGCAGCACATACAAAATAAAAGTGACGGATTAGAATTTCTTGGTTTCTGATTGGAAAAAATTTCTGTCTTACTGAAGAAAATTATTTGGTCATAACTCAGTTGAACCCTTGATAGTACACTGTCATTTAGATCAAGTCGCTGAAGTTCTGGAACCTCCACTATCACTTATATTGCATATAAACCTTCAAAACCTTTATTAATGACGGTTGTTGACTTTTCTTGATTTCCGTTTCCATAAAGGTCCAGAAGAAAACGCAGCAATGAAATGATTGCAGCAATATTTCTTCTTTCTTCGACCAATTGCGAATCTGGACTTTTTGCTGTTCGAACTATGTATACTACTAACTGGTTATAATCTGCATATGAATATTGTAAGAGGATCTTCAATAATGAGCAAACAGCAAGTTCAGAGAGCTTCCCGTTCTTTGTACCGCTATATGAACTTCATTGATAATACTATTTGGAAGTCGGAAAAACGGCTTGCCCGCAGTATCGATCTTGATTCTTTTCGTTGGCCCGTTTCTTAATTAGAGATTAAACAATGTTTAAGTGTAAAAACTTGCCCTGCGAGTTAAGGGTGGTATCGCTACTAGATGAACTTCATCCGATATTTAGGATAAAGCTGCATATCATGGGGCTTTTGGAGTAGTCATTGCTTTCAAGATATTGCTAAACAGCCTCTTGAAGTATTGTCTGTGAGATCGTTGAAAATATGAACCATTATCAACTATTATTGTTTTGGCTTTTGATCAGGAAGTTACAGAAAAATAGGAATTTCTTAAACTTTTTCTGATTATAACATACACACTTTACGCAGTGTATCGATATGACTAACAGTCGAACAATATTTATTGAAAACCTTCATATGTCGAAAAGGGCACAATTTATTTAGGTTACGAACATAATATCATCAATCATCATCATTATTCGTACCAAATCTAACAGGATTCATGAAGCATCTAAGTTTGATACCTGAACCGTGCCCACTCTCTATATCTGGAAAGGAAGACACAAATATTAGTGTTGTATGAGCGTGTCCAAATCGTAACCACAGTAAAACTACGCAACGCATCTCTATTCACTCGCTACTCTCACGATTCTTGTTAGTATAACATTCGTTACACTAAGAGTGCAAAAAGTTGATATCAAGGATTTCCACTTGGCCTCGAAACTAATCGGAATTGTTTCTTAAGAAGCACATAGACTACAAAAATTTTCCGTGTCCTTTTTTCTGTAAACAAAAATTTTTTATGAACCGATCAAGCATTTGTTATTTTATCTAAGAAAACTATCGGGTTTTTTTTCCAAAGAGTCGAGTGTATTTTAGATGAGTTTAAGCGATATTCACGAATAAACTGCCTCAAAGCCTTAGTACTTGCTTTGGCTGTTTTGCTACTCTTGGTGTTTACATGACAACCTATTAAAGATCAAACCAACTCCCGTCCTGCTGTTATTATAATTATGGAAGCAAACGTCTTGAATTAACTAGTTGTTTTTGGAGACTTCTGGATAAACCTTCATTCGTTCAACAAAAGCAATTACCAAAGTTACTATACAGTGTCATTCAAAAAAAGGGAACACTCAATAACTTTTTTATCTTGCGATTGACAAAAAAAAACCGGTTAAGTTTCCGGTTAAACCGGAAATGAACACAACTTTGGTTTTTAAACCCCGTATATTTTGTGACGTTTTCTGATTTTTCATGTTTTTCTCTTTCTGGACATATAAAATTTTATAGGTGTTGCATAAAAAGTTTTTGCTTTAAATCCCACAAAAGGTTTGTAAGTGTTCAAAACAGCTGTTATGTACATTTAATTATCGTAAAACAACAGACAGCCTTTTGGAAAACAAAATTTCGAAAATGTTTTCAATTAATTAGAACAGAAACTGTTGAACAGTAATTACAAAAACAAGAAGAAAGGAACACACTCAACGTTGAATTAATAAATTTTGTAAAATTTGCGATTATAGAGATAAACAATAATTCTGTCAGATTTGAAGTTGTTTTCTATGGTCATGGCGTTTTTGCAAATTTTATCTGTAAAATCACAAATTTGACGCAATTTATTAATTCAACGTTAGAGTGTGTTGCTTTCTTCTTGTTTTTGTAATTACTGTTCAACAGTTCCTGTTCTAATTAATTGAAAACATTTCTGAAGTTTTGTTTTCCATGGCCATAGCGTTTTTGCTTTTTAAAAGGCTATGACCGGGATGCAGAAAGCTTTGTTAAATGCTAGATCGATTGATCAATTGATTAACCAATCAGAAGTAGTGAAATATTCAGACTTCTCCAATCAGATCGATTAATCAACTGATCAACTTGATCAATGATCATATTATTTTTGTGCAATTGAACGTATCTGTTGTTTTACGATAGTTAAATGTAGACAGTAGCTGTTTTGAATACTAACAAACTTTTTGTGCGATTTACAACAAAAAATTCTTATGCAACACCTATAAAATTTTATATGCCCAGAATGAGAAACACATTGAGAATCAAAAAATGCCACACAAAATACAGGGTGTCATTTAAAAAACCAAAGTTGTGTTCATCTCCTGTTTAACCGGAAATGCAAAAAAATGAAAGTGCCACATGCTCATAGACAACAAACTATTTAACCGTATTTTGTGAATCGCAAGATAAAAAAGTTATTGAGTGTTCCTTTTTTTGAATGACACTGTATAATTGAAAATGCCGTTCAGCCTGCAGGGATTATAAAATACCACAACTTAGATGCAAAGAAAAAAAAAGAATCAATTTTATAAACATCTCGAATCTTCAGGATTTTGTTCAGATTTGAGCTTGTTTTAGTGCTGACTGTACATAGAATTTCTACACGTCGAGGCACACTTGTAAAACCAAATTCAACTTTGGCCAGCTTAAAGCAATGAAGGGATGTCACGAAATATAATGTCCCTACTGGAACCTTTTGATACTAAACGCTAAGGTCCAGATGGTTTTTTCAGCCTGTGTCCCATCTTCTACTGGGGAGAGGGACACAGTGCATGAACTCTAGTGGGATCGTAAATCCAAGAAATAGTAAAATGAATCAGGTAGTTTTCAAAACTATTAGGAAACGGATATGGTCAAAAAGGCATTTTCGAGCCCTACTTTGGCGTGCTTGTTCTTCGGTTCAATAGCATAAGACTCGAGTCATTAAGCACTGTATGGTGATTACGAGACAACAGAAGCATAGCAAAGATGACTATGATATGGTTTCTGTTTTCGGTTCTTTGTTTCTTTTTATTTCCAAATAATCCTTTTACGATGCTTTATGTTCGCTCTTGATTTTGATATGGTTGGTCAAAAATGCTGTTTATGATTGCATTTACTTAGTTTTTTAGAAGAGATGTTTATTTTAAACTTTACATACACTGTTAATATTTTTAGAAATTTCCTTCAGCTAACTTTACATATAATCAGTACATTAATTTATTATCAAGTAGTAATCAAAATTGAAATACTTACTTTGATATTTCATAACTACATGAATCAGCAATAATGGAAGTTATTAGGATACCAATCACTGATACGTGATAATTTTGAATCATTAATTTCAGTTCGCTGATTTACTCAAAATATGTTATTGTTTTCAAATTGAAAATAACCTCTTTTCATTTAACTTTTCACTACAATATTATAAACACCCAGTATATACGTACGTCTCTCAAAATCTTCAATTTAGAAAATAACTGTCCTAATCTGATATTTTTGGAAAAATCAAACAAGTAGCGAGACGCTCTGTACATAAACATATCAATTTCTCCAGCAATATCAGTCAAGGCCTACTAATTAATTTGTGCGATAAGATATGGATTTTAATCCAATTTCTAATATTACTTTTCTTTTTGTTCCGTAGCAAACTACCATTTGATAATTTTTCATGCGTATCACAATCAGGCTGCTTTTTATGTAATTCCAATCAAAGTTATAGTTTCATATACTAACTATTGTTTAAACCATTTATTAATTATGCTGTAGTCTGTTTTCCGATTAAACTGTTTAATTGCGATATTGTTTCCATATTTGTTTTTCCACAAGGGAATTAATTTCTTTTTGCATGTTGTATATGAAATTACGTTTTAATGTTTAATTGACCTTGAAACTAAAAAAAAGGTTAGAGGATTCCCAATGTCAGAGATTAGTTAGTTCAATCATTTTTTTAGGCACCCATATGATTTAACTTTAAAGATGACCTTTTAGGTAAAAAAATCAGTTATCTCTGCTGATTACTATTAATATTCCAGCATGGCTATGTTTTAGATTTTAGAACGTAGCGAATAATACACATTTTTTATAGATAATAATTCTGAAGAACGTGCTGGTCATAAAAGTCTCATTACGTGATCGGTTTTTTCTATCCGAAAGAAGAAAGTATCTAGGGTATTATTACAGTCAGCAGTTTCAAGTTCTATAACAAAATGCGTAACACAAACTGATTACTATTTCTTTTTTTTTTTCAAAAGAAAGAAAATATCAAAGCCTACTAAGTTTTTTATCGAATTCTTTCTGTAAATCTAAAACATTTTAAAAATGAAAGTAGCAAAAGTTGAGTTATAAGAAGTGCTATGATGTTATTAGTGCGTGCTTTTAAGATAATGTTAAATGTTTAAGAAAAACTTTTGTAATTGTGTTAGATAATAATTGTTGATAAGTTGAAAATTCCAAAAGTGAGCAACTTATATTTTAAATATTTGTGTGACGAGGCGTTTTAAATTGTGTTCACTTTCATAATCTAATTATTTCGGCAAATATTTAAAACTTGCTCGTGAAGCCTAAAATCTTCTTGCCTTAATTATCTTACGTTTTAATTTTATTTGAAGAGAAAAATCGTTATTCAAGTGAATGCTATATTATTTTGCTACGCTGAAACGAAGGAACTCAGGGCCATCTAACATTATAATTTCAAAGTTAGACCTAAATAAAGAATTTAAATGCAAAATCACAGTATATTATTGAAATGTATCAAGCTTTTTCAGACTTGTGATTATTAATAATGGTTTTGACACAGTAGCCTTCATACTGGCATATTTTAAGTTTCTTTAGAATTATTCCAAATTGAAGTAAACATTTTATATATGCATAGTTAATTTGGCTGTTTTCGTGTTTGCTTCGTTTATATGTTTTCAAATATGACTATTAATTTTTCTATTGTCTTTTCGATTAAAATTTTTAATTAGCTTGGTTGTTATCGTTTCACCTTCAAGGCATCTAATTAATTTTTATGGCACCTTCCAGTAAGCAATCTTGTTTGGACTTTAGGTAAACGTTATTTACAAAACTGAATTTCTATCATATTTAGTTACTTATTCTTGTTTTTCATTGCTGAACACTGTGAGTCGATATAGTGGTTTTAATGTTTTTTTCATACTGTACATATACCTATTTTATTAATAGGCAATTTTACTGATTTGATAAAATGTTAATCTTTTGTTTTTGTTTTTTCTTCATTTTTTCTCGGTATATTGATTATTTGTTGTCTTTATTATTGTTTGGCATGGATCTTTATGGGTGTGATAATAATTTATCGCCCACATAAGATATTGCGCGCAATTGCGTTTTTCGTTTCAGCAAATTAAAAGTGCATATTTATTTGTTTTTAAGATTTAATGACTTATCTTTTAGTTGTTTTATTATTGTTGATCATGCCTTAATATTAGTTGTGGCTATAATTCTTACTTGCAATGGTTTAAATTGTTTTTTGCTTGATTTCTTGCAGGTGTTGTTTCTTCTTAAGTTGCAGCTAATTTCTGCATTTTGTATTGTTTTTATTTCGGAATAACATCCTTGCTAAATTTAATGTAAAGATGTAATTTCATTATTAAGAATGTCCATAGATAAAGCATTGTAGAAATTACCACAGAGTGACAGTAACAATTGTTGTTATTATGATACGCAAACCTCGATAAACCATACTAGCACTATTTTAATATTCAGTTTGCAAGGGTTAAAATCTAGAAACATGTGAAGTTAGCCGATTTCGTCACAATATCACAGTGGATTTGTTGTATAAAAATTTTAGTTTTCAAAAGATTACCAAGGAAACATTATTCTGTTGCAGTAGTAAAGATATTAATTCTTCTGTCATACTTTAAAACACATTTTAAACTTTTGGGTCTAAAAACTTCATTAACGATGCTCAATTTTCCATTATCCAATATGTCGTTTGATGTCATTTATAGCGTCTAAGTTGAACATTCCGGTCTGGAACACTAAAGTGGTAGTTGTAAAACTGTGATACTTAATATTCAACTAGAGATCTCCCCAAATTGTGTGCCCTTCTGCCGCTTCGTGGCTCCCTTGCGATATGGTCCATATCGCGTTTTATGCCTCTCTTGTTTTAACCTTCTTGAAAAAACCAAACTGATTGTAGAGTCGGGCTTCGTTCTTAGCCAGGTCACCAGCGATGGTTTATGTTGGGTTCCGTCCTTTACCAGATCGATTTCACACTTTGTGCTTCTCTTGTTTCAACATTTTAACTTACGTTTCATGCTCCTATTGTCTTAACCTTCTTATATAGAGACTAACCTGAATGTATGATTGGACCTGGTATTCACCTGCGGCAGCTTATGTCGAGCTTTGCCCTCCCCCACCAGGCCACTTGCGGTGGCCCACGTAGCACTTCTGTTTCTCTTGTTGAAGCTAACTTGTTTATAGAATCGGGCTTCTCTCTAAACTAAACTAACTTGTAGCATTGGGCTTCGTTCTCAACCAAGTCACCTTCTTAGAGAAACTAACCTGGTTATAGAATTGGACTTCGTTCTGTACTAACCACCAGTCAAACTCAGCTTTCGATTTTTAGGCCACCTATGCATTTTATGCTTCTCCTATTTTAACTTTTTTAGAAAAAGTAACTTGGTTATAGAATCAGAATTTGTCCTTAGCAAAGCCACCTGCAATGGTGCAATTGTGCTCTTGTTCTAACCTTCTTAGAGAAACTAACTTGGTCATAGAATCAAGCTTGGTCATAAACCACGGCATCTGCAATGGTCTCCATTAAATCACCTTACGATAGTCCATGTTGCACTTCGTTCTTCTCTTGTTTTAACCTTAGAGAAACTAACTTGTTGTAACATAGATCTACAGCGAGCTTTGCCCTTCATCAACTCACCCGCATTGCACTTCATGCTCCTCTCATTTTAATCTTGGAAAAACTAACTTGATTATAGAATCCGGCTTCGTTCTAAACCAAGCCACCACGTCGAACTCCATTCTCCACCAGTCAACTAAGGTGTCTCACATAGCACTTTTTACTCTTCTTGTTTTAACCTTAAGGAAACTAACCTGGATACAGCGTAATTCCTCATCCTCGGCCAATCTACTTGCGGTGGTCTACTTCAGATTCTGCTCTCTGTCAAGCCAACTATGGTGGTCACGTTGTACTTCATGTTCTGTCTATTTTTATTTTTTTTTAGAGAAACTAACCTGGTAGAAAAATTGGATTTCGACCTCAACCCTCCCCATCATGCCTATGTCGCCCTTCATGCTCCTCTTGTTTTAAATCTTCTTAGAGAGACCGTCTTGATTGTAGAAGAGGGCTGTGACTTCACCCAAGCCATTTGAAGTAGCCCACAGCTAGGCTTTAGTCGTTTCCACGTCAATTGCGATAATTCATTATCTAACGATAAGTTCATTCTCTTCTAGCTTACGTATGCTTACCTTCGGGCCTTTCTTCCCTCTTTATGATGAACAACAGCAAAGAGCATCTCGAAGTTTTCAAGCTAACAAATAAATGAATTTAAATATTTAATTAATTGTGTTATGCACATTATGGAACTTTAGATCGATTACTAATCTTTGTCGATTGCATCACGAATGTGGGTAACAAAGTTACCTTAGTTTTTTGACATGGTTTCTATCGACAAAAGGTCGCTTTTGATTTCTTTCGTCTTTTGTTGCTATCGTTCCGATACAAGAACAACAAATTTTTGCTTAACGGTAAGGTTTCTTCTTTCAGACCAACTGTGGTGGCTTGCTATTGGACTTCGACCCTACCCAGATCATGTATATGGTGATCCTCCGTTTGTGCTTTACTCTTCAGAAACTAATCGTCTTATTCAAATTGCGATGACCCAAAGGCAGTCGAGTATTTTGTAACATCACTTTCCACCGAATGCATTTTAGAAATACGATCGGAGGATATAGACAACACTTTGTAAAGCAAAATACCGAGTACAACACTGAATAAATTGCAATTAAAAGTTATTTTGTAGCCAAAACCATGGGTCTTAATCAGAACGATACAGTAACTGTTATTATCAGACACCGTTAGGCTGTTTTTTTTTTGAAGAAGGACAAGCTTTCCCTAAGCCATCACTTGAAACTATGAATTTTTCATCTCAATTCGGATATAGTTCGATTATTGGATTGGAAAAACTAGATTAGCCTTTCAAGTTTCTACTCGCTCTTTCACAGATTGAAGTTAAGTGAAAATCCTGCGAGAGATAGAGACAAGAAACTAATTTAGTTAACATGTTGAAAAATCGTTGTTATTTCTTTCTTTTTCATTTATAAATCCCATTTAGATTTCAAGAAGCATCGGTAATAGTTGTACCTTCCAATGGGTGCGTTGAGTAACTTGTACATTTAGTAATTTTATATGATTAACAATCTTTAATTTGGAGAGTAACTCTCAAGGGTTCATTGAAGAACATATCTTAAAAAAGATAAAGTAACTGAGGTAATCAACTTGTATAAACCTTTCTAGCACAGCGCGCCGACGACATTTCTAATTACTTTTTTTTTGCTTTTACATAAATATGACCTTTCAGGACAGAGAAAAAAATTAATATCAGATTTCCTAATTTATGGATTTTCATTTCTGTGAACTTTCCAATTTTAATTCTGAAATCTAGTGTCTTAACTCAAATTTTCTGTTGCTTTTATTACGTTTTAGTAGTCGCCACTAATTTGCTGGATTTGTGGACACGGCTTAGTCAGATTATATAAATAAAAGAAAGTATCGGTGGAAATTCTCTAGACACGAGCTACGTTTGCATGTAATTACAATTGAGTTACAACATTCCAAGAAATATGACACCCAGTTTCTAGATTTGTTCTAAAAGGACAAAATCATGACTCTTGTGGTTTGGTAAGTTTCATTTGTCAAGGCAACGTTTCATAATCTCGTTGGCGATCCTCAAATCAACTAGCATTAAAATTTGGTAACTTGAAATGCTTGATTACACCAAAAAGTCTAATTTATCTAAAATCCAAATTGATCCAAGAACAAATTTGTAGTTGCACTCGAAAAACAAAATCTTTTAAAAGCGAGCTCTCGAACTGTAAGGTAGGTAAATCCCATTCTGCATTGATTATCCTCAAGAAATCTCTTTTCTTGACTGAAGATGGCTTCCACATTTCCGTGGTGTTTTTTATTTAGAACCGTCTTCGCTTCATTGCGTTCAAACATTCACTGGACATGCAAAAATAATGCTGTCCCATTAGTTTTTGTAGAAAAATTTTTGGTTTTGTTTCATAATCGTGACAAGATGATCGTACGTCCATTTTTAAAATTCATGTTTATTGAGTCATTAGATCTTCCCAAACTTGCAATATTGTTGGTCTATAAAGCAAGTTCTAATAATGCATTTCTTATCAAACTCTCTGAGATATGTAACTTCAGACGTTACATGTTCATGTTCTATTTATCTTGTTCTAGACTGGTAAACAGTGGTAGTACTAATCGATTTCTCAGAGGGATCATGTTTGAACAGCCTTTATTTCTCTGTAGTTATATTTTATTCAAAACACTCCCAAGGTATTTCTTTTGTTAATTAAAAATATAGGATTTCTTGAATGTTTGCTGTCTGTAAATAAATGGATTACCCACTACTGTTTAAGTTTTCCTATTTAAAAGTCATCAAATTAATTCTTATCAATAGATATTTACTTTGTTAATTTACTGAATTTTGCACATTATTAGCAAATTAATGAAGGAAACTAACATCGTAAATTACTTTATTTTGCACATTTGTGGTTCTCATGGGAACAAGCATAATTTTTAACCTCCTCATGTGCATGAACTCGACGCCCCATTTTACATCAGCACACAAGGGTTGGATGAATAGGGGAACTCCGTTTGTTGGTTGTGTTGCATGATTCATCGTAATTTAACATTCGAGGATTCGAATTCGCGACGCGAAACTACCCTCTATTATACTGCTACTACTTCTAAAATTATTCGCGCTATAAATGGCCTCTTCCTTGTTAAAAGCGTCATTTCATTTTTTGAAATTTGATATATTCATGTTAAAAAAACCTGTTTATTAATGTTAGTAAAAGAAAACATTTCTCAATGTTATTCCTGTTTTACTTTCTCCAAATATTTGAATAATTTGAAAGAAAAAAATTTATAGCTTGCCTATTAATAGCACTTATAATAAGATATGCGAAGTAGGATAAAGCAAAATTGAATTTTTAGTGAAGGAAGTGAGAGAGCTTCCTCATATTACAGTACCTTTCTTTAAAAGTGCATCCGTTAATTAATGGTTACTTATAACGTATATTAAGTCTGTTCTAATTAATTAAAATTCTTTTCTAATTTGTTATTTTCCAAACCAAGGTCATTTAAAAATCGATTTTCGGGGTGTATCCTTAATATAATGACGCACTCACTACAGCAGGATATTACACAACAGGAATTTTGGTGGGTAAATTCGCAAAAAAACTTACAGGCTAATTAAAATAGAAAAGATTCATTCATAATAATTAACAATTTTTGAATCTTAATGCTCGTCGAGAGAAAAAACAAACCCAAAGGTCGTTTTATATTTAAATTAAAGAAAACAATTTTAGATGTATGTATTTCATAATAACATTTAATGTTATATAAAGAGTGCTTTGGAGGTAATGTAAAGCCCGCAGGTATCCAAGTTGATTAAAAGGTAAAAAAAGGTATATAAGGTGCACTAACAGGTTGTTGTTTGCTTGTGTGTGTGGTGTATATTAGCATTTAACGGTACGAACATATGCTGTTGGTTAAAAAAGAATGTGACACACATGTGAAACTGTGCAGAAGTTTATTCTCCCAGATATGGGAAAACCACTACCTGTAATAAATATACTACTACTGTTAAAAATTCAGACCTGTTTCTCATCACTTCCTTTAGTTCTGATAATAGTGATAATATTTATTGTTCTTCCTACAATTCATTAAATTTTAAATTAGAACAAATTATTTTAAAAATGTTTATTTATAGCCCATTTTGTTTTAGAAGATATGAGAAAGAACATGACTATGCAATCTAAATTCCGGCACGTTATGCAATATCATCTGAATCAATTGGTTTTGTTTAGTTATAAAATGTGTGTACGTATACAGGTGCAGCAGTAGAAGCATTATGATTAATTTCAAAATGAAATTAATGTGATCTCTACCTTGAGAAGGAGGAAATGAGAATGATTAGTACTTAAGCTAGAAAGTAGTTGAATCCAACGGTAATTCCAAAACTGAAAACAAAGAAGACACAGGACACACTTGGTCATTGCAGAGGTGTAGGTCACCATCGCCAAATATGTACTCTAGATTAATTGGTACAAGTTTGCTAACTTTTGATATCATCTCCTCCAGTTCATATTGTAAAGTTGTCAGGGCGTCCTCGACCGACCACATCATAACAAATACCACGACCATGTCCTTTACAGCTTTAAGTCTTTCATAATTTGAATTAACCTCTTGAGTATCGATATTGCGTTCAACCGTAACGACGTTTGTTATTTGTTTTAACAATGAGAAAAACGTCTGTGTGATTATACGTTGGATGAGGCCAGTATCAGGCCAAACAAAGCAAGATGCTGAGATCAAAAATTGAAACTGACCAGCCAAACCGAAAAAAAGCTTCAAAAAAGTCCCCAGTAGTTTTTTTGAACGTATCTTATGTTTATAGTATACTATAGGGATAGCAGATTGGGCTTTCGGACCAAATTGGCTTGTATAACAACAACTTGAACGTCAAATCAAAATTGTTTGGTTAAACTTTTGCTTAAAACTTAGTTTTTACTAATAAATCTGCTTTTATACCTTGTCCACTATCGGTACACAGTACGTATAAGAACATAAGTAATTCAAGAGTTAATAAAGATTCTCCACTGTAGAACTTTTTCTAAACCTTTTTGGGTGGGGTCATGGGCAAAAATCTATTCCCAAGCAGATAACAAGTCGCTCACTAGTCAAAATATAGATATCCAAACTGGTTGAGCCAATTTAGAGTTAAAAGTCTCAACCAAAGCCTTTAGAAAGCCAAGACTAAACTGTAATTATTCCGAGGACTTAAACATGTTCTTCGGTAGAATCAAAACAAAGGATACGGGAAAAACACTAACGAAACCATCAAATTCAATTATTATCCACTAATTTATTATAATTTTTGTAATTTCAAATGAAGCATCCTGTAGATCTTATGAAATTATTATTCCTCATTTGTATGAAGCTATGATAAATGTTTTCCAGCAAATTTGACACAGCCATGGAAATCTGCTACATCATTCTTTTGCCAAATCCACTTCCCCAAGTCAAACATAAGAAACTTTATTAAAATTTCTGATTCAGAAAATAATTAATCATCCTTCTTACCTAGGTAATACCACGCGTCTCCATAACAAAACAGTAATAAAATTCAAGTTGTAAATCAGAGCTGTCATTTAGTTTATTATTATCTCATAAAGGAAATATTTAATTAGTAAATTCACTCTTTGTAACTACCTGCTTCTGTCTCTGAATCGGAAGTAGTTTTTGGTTCTTCACTTTGTTGTTGTTGTTGTTGTTGTTGTCATTTTGTGACTGAGACTTTAGATCACGGTTCCCTTGGACCTCGTGGCTTCAACTACTATGGTCATTTTGCCGCCAACTAGAATTTAGCCGAACCCAAGTTTCGTAACCCCGGTAGGTATTTCTAACGTAAACGTAGTCGCACGGGATCCACTGCTTTACACCCCTCCCAGATTTCTAGATTTCTTCTTCGTAGAAAATCTCAGGACCTCGGCGGAAAATCGAATCCGCAACCATTGGGTTGATAGTCAGAAGCGCATCAGAGGGCTTTTTTTGCTTGGCTCTTGTTTCTTATTTTTCTATATTTTCTTTGTCATCTAACTATAGCAAAATGTCTTCCGTTTTGTTAACTGAATTTGCAGAATTAACTTTAGGAATTTGAGAAATCTTTTCGAGAACAGGAGCTGAATATGTTTTATGTTTAATGAAACAGGGCAGATTTCAGCTGTTATTGGAGATGTTGACTTTCTTGGAGTTCGTGGCTGAGGTGATTGTCACAGAAACTGTCATCAGTTGCGAATTGGTTACCTCAGATATTATACTTCCACTTCCTTATGATAAGAATGCATAATCTGATTCCTGATCGGGATTGTGTAACAATTTGTACCATACCTGACTTGTATTTCATGCATTTCCCAGAACACTATGTCTAAATTGTAGTAATCTCGTTATCTTTCTCAAAAAGTGATTTTCACATAGTTATTGCACACAGACTTAAAGAGGAAACGCTCAACGGTAGAAGATGCGTTGTGTAACTAAGTAAATACAGTATTATGATTTCATGGCTTTTGCAAACTTTCAACATTTCCACAGATGTGGTAGAGTAGTACGCGTGCTGGCCCAATATTAGTAAAACCCTTGCTTGGTAGTTTTCTAGATGAAAACTGATGATTCAGCCAATTCATAAAAATACAACCATTGGTGTACTATCAGCATACGCCATCAAACCTGATGGCATTTTATCTGAATATTCCACATTCTTATTCTTGCCTCTAAAGATATAATAAGGTGTAATAAGGCTCTTTTCACATTGCAACAATGATTGAAATGATTTCTTTTCTTCCTAGTATGTTATTTACCTTTTTTGGTACGATTGTGATTAGGTCCAACTATCTCCGAAGAAACTAAAGAAATAAAAAAAATTGCCTGCAGACAAGGAGACTAGAAGACTAAGAGTACGAAGAATAGCAAATATCAAACCTAGACACATGGACTTTATTGTCAACCTTTTTGTAAGACTTCTTGATCTAGACACAGTGAAGAACGAAGTGAACAATTTTAAGCTAGATAAGAACGAATCACGACAGAGACACAATATTTTGCATTATTACTTAACAAGATACTTTATGCCGTCTTGTAACAAGCACGAATAGTGCTCAGAGAAGCTCCAAAATCGTATAGCATTGTCAGAAAAACACTAATAAATTGCTCTTTTTTGCAATTGCAGGTTTTTTTTCCAGTTCTACTAGTCTAGATAACAGCCGATTAAGACTACCAAGGAACACTCTCTCTAACTATTTCTTCACAATTTTAATAAAGAAACAACAGTCTGTCTAACCTGTTTCAGTGACTTTCAAACTTTATGTGATATCTAACAACTACCTTCTTCAACAGCAGAAATCTCAGAATTGTGTTTCATTAACCTAGAACTCTTAGCAACGTATGGTTAATCAGACTTTCTATTGCCAATTGGTAACCGTATAAATTTTTTACAGAATATGTAAATTGACATCATGAAGGATGTTACTGAACGATTTTGTACCACTTGAAAAACTTTGCATAATAAAATATTATACTTGCGTTTAGCTTCAACAAACCAAAAAATGCACTTGGTGCATGACTACAACTTAGTAAAGAAAAAAAAAGTATGCAGTAAAGTAATAGAGATTTTGGAGCAATTTTCCCAGATGACTTATACCTATGAACCACTATGGACTTCTACAGTTCATTATCTATTGAAAGTATTCTTTTGAAAATTCAATTTTGGTAGTTATAGAGGAAATATGCTTTTGGTTAGATTATCTTGTGGCACATAGATGTCAAGAGAGTGCAAATGTTGAGATAATATTGATGTATAGGTATTGCGTAAAATTTTCTCACATAAACAATCTCAGCGGAAGCTTCCAAAAAGAAAATGAAACAGGCTAGAAGACGATGTAAGATGGACAATGAAAAAGAAAAAGTGAAATTTGCATTAAAAAAATCCAGAGAAGACTTTTCAAATAATTAAATCCAAGAAACTCACAAAACGTGTTTTTCATAAAACAATATTTCACAACATTTGAGAACTCACCAGAAAACTTTTTTGAGCTCATGGGATCATTTTTGACCATTTCGACATTAAGAGTTGTGCTCAACAAGGAAAATTTAAAATTGGAGAAGTATTGGTGAGCACTGGATCTGAATTGACTTCATAATAATGTTCCATAGAATTATACTTATACATACTTATACTCAGCTATAAAAACAAATTTTTAATAACTCAATTATAGTATTAGTTTATAGATAGTTTATTTATACCCATAAGCAAGTCTGTCTCAGTAACAAGGGTAATTGAAGTGTAATTGAAATGCAGCAACCTTACAATACACTAATAATGATAAAACAGCAAATTAAAAGACAAGGTTGCCATTAAAAACAATACAATCAAAATGGGAATAAATAATGTACGATAATTATTAAGTAATATTATGTGATTTATCTCATGCAATAAAAAACAAAAGCTATTGTCAAATAAATAGAGTATAAATTATGTTATCTACTTACGTATGTACATGTATGTGCAAGGTTACTCGAAAAATTTCCACATTATGTTTGATACGTCATTGACAAAAAAAAACATTTCATTAGAAATTATTAATGCAAACAAAAGAAAAACATGTTTTGTAAACCGCAACCCACTAGCATTCCTAGTGCAATTGCTACTTGGTTAACTTATGGGATAATAGAGAAAAACTAAATGTTCTCTTAAGGTAATATCATAATATTTAAATAAGAGAAATGCAAGGGTGGCCAAGAAACAAAATCAAATGTTAGATTGATACTGAAGAAGGGGGTGGGGGATCGAATTAATATAAACTAATTTTGTCTTTTTTATGTATATTAACCTCTGCGTCATAATCAAGACCACTCATTAGCTATTCTGGTGCATTTAAAAATGACATTTCATTTTCAAGGTTTGTACTAAAAATAAAAGAAAAGACAGACGAACCATAACCACTTAAACAGCAAATGTTTCTTCTTCAATTTTTAAATTTGTTGTCGCCTTAACGTTAATTAACTTCAAACGCAAAATACAGCGTGTATGACTCTCTCATTTACATGCATAAAAGATGACACGTAAAGATTTGCTTGTTTCTATTTTTATTACTTGAAATTGCTTTGACATCATCCAAGTTCATTAAGATTTATCATCATCTTACCCGGTGTAATTGGATTTATATGCAGTTTTGACCTAGTGACGCCTCTCTCTGGCGATACAGAAACGTCCCTGATAATGGCCTTGTAAAATACCCAGATCCATTCATGTGAAGCAATTAATCAAAGTTATGACTTTATTTACTACTGTTTTTAATTAGTAATCTCAATCATTATTATTAGTGTTGAAAATACCCGATAGTGGAGAAGATTTAATTACCCGAATTAAATAGACCTGAGAATATAATTTAAGACTTTCTTTTGAAAGTAAAACCGTCAAAAGGCGTTATTTTTTCCCCTTCATAAATTATTATGTAACCTCATGCGTGATTATGTTCACACATGACATTAAATAACAAGCTTAGGAATATATGTACGTAGCATAAAGAAGTACAGGCTGTTGACACCCACTGAACTGGATTCTTATTTAAGTACCATGACTTTACGATCGTTTTAAAACTTGAATTACTTCTACTTTTTCTATTTTAAATCTTCAAGTACACTAGGAAGAAAAAACAAACAAACATTATAATATTTAAAACAAGATTTAAATTCATTCATAAAAAAATAAGTTACAAACGTATTTCTAGTATTTGAATTTAATTTCTTGGCCATATTGCAAAAAGCAAAAGGTTTTTATCACATTCGGTGTAAGATGAAAGAATAGCACTTAAGACGTTTTAAGCATACCAAGGATTCTGATGTTAAGTCTCAGTAAATTCCAGCGTAAATCTTTAACAAATGGTTGGATTTAAAAGAAAAGAATGCAATTAATTACTTTGGCATGCTTTCTTTAAGTTCTAAAATACTTTCCAAATTCTCCAATTTTGTGCAAATGAATATTGAATTACACTTAGAAACCTTATTATCAAAGTAGGCTATAAAAAGGCTAGAAATAATGTGGAAATAACTAATTTTTCTATTCATTTTATTCGAATATCGAGGATCACAAAGAAACACCCGACGACTGTCTAGACAAGAATTTCCAGTGGTAATTTAAATGTTACTAAATTTTAATTTCTGAGCTGATGATGGCCTCTTGCATTATTGGAATATTCAATGTTTTTCTACACTGTTAGATTAATTCATCATATGAGCAAAATGAGATAATTCTAGTTTTAGATCAATTCTATTGGTACCTCTAATTTTATTGTAAATGTTGAAGTAAGCTTCCAGTATGCAGAGGTTCTCTTTTTGACTGTATAATAAATATTTTATCCAAAGGCTACCCTTGTCATCAGGGATATCAGAGTTTACAACGGAAGGTTAAATATTAAATCTTTGTTGAAATAAATTCGTATACGATGTAATACATGTAGAAAACTTGAGATCTGCGTGGGATTCGAACCCACATTTGTGATACACTGTATCGTATCTTCTGTAATTAAACCAGTGGGAAGGTTTTAAAAATTACTGCATGCCGTTATAATAACGGAATAAGCTAATGTCAAGTTCACAAATGCTACATAGTGGTAGACCTTACGTAACTTTCTACAACAAATACATAGAATTACAAAATGGGAGTTTAATCCCTATTGGAGCATAAACGGATGTGGCCGAATGAGGCGACTACCGATCGGGATCGCTTTTGTTTGAAAATAGGTTGGGTTGCGCCTTCTATTACCCATTTTAAGAGAACTTAATACGAACATGTCTTAGAAAACTAAATACAACACGAGTCGGACTGCAGTGGCTCAGAACGAGCTTCATCTTCCATTAGCCTTTTTGGAAAAACTCACTATGAATACGTTGAGCCACCTCAAGGTCTGACTTCGCCATTAATTTTTTTAAGTCAACTAAATACGCACACTGGTTGGGCTTCGCCTTCCAACAGGTCACCTGCGGCAACCCAAGATCAGATTTCGTCCTCCATCAATCTTCTTCAGAGAGCTAGAAACGAATATGGATCGGGCTCCGCCTTTCCACCTTTGTCTCATATGAAATGGGAGAGCGCAACAATCTGAGTCTCTCTTACTGAACTTTTGAGTTCTGAAACCGGCTCTGGATATGGTCGGTTGTTGAAGATTGATTCAAATCGTTTCGGTTGCTTGTTCTGAAAATAACCTCTTTCTCCTGGTTGCAAAATATGCGTTGAAGCTAGCACAATTTAAATATTTAGAGTACGTTTAAGCCTGTGACTTGATTATTTTCAAAATCATAAATCTTTAGTACCCGTTTTGGCTTATTGGCTCTATCGAGTTACTTTTCAAGTAACTATGACAATTGGAGAGTTCTGTCTCAGAACGACTCAAAAATTGAAACGTTTGGTAGCTTCGAAAATAGGCACAACAGTAATAAAAGATTGGAGCACTGATACGATCTGGAAAATTTGGTTTGTATTGCTATTACTGATTTAAGTCAAAACATTTCAAGGCGGAAGATAGTCCTGAGTTCATGGTAATGTTTGTTAATATAGGTTACCACCAAAACCATTTAAGTCTTCATTTTCTTCCTGAAAAGGATTTTTCTCTATTTTCTTCTGTAACACTAATGTTTAAGAGTCAAATCCATGTGTTTGCAGTTTTAAAGCAGTAGCGCACTTTTATGTTTTTTGTATTGCCCTTAGTTATGTAAAGTTTTGTAGATACGTAGTTATGATAAGATCAGTAGATTTTGCAACTAATGTTTGTGAACAGTTTCTAGGAGAGCTCATTAATCAATTATTGTCCTGGAAAGAAAAATCTCAACATGCAACAGTTTTGTCTATCTGATCTTTGTTTAATTGAAGATTCAAACTTAACCACGAGACAAAGTATTTGAAATTTTGATAATATCAATAGAAGCGAGTAATCTTAATTCAGAACTGCTTGGTCTTGGTTTCACATTAATGAGGACAATCTGGCATGGACTTTTTTAAGATATGCTTAACCTAAATATCTGTAATATTAGTAACAAGTATTAGAGATAATGCATCTTGCACTTCAATATTATGGTTAGAAATGGCATTGATTTTGAAGACACCATGACACTATACCAATGGTTTGTCTTTTGAATCTTTCGCTCTTTTCTCGATTTATTATTTTTTATCTTGTCTACTTCTTCAGTATGAAAACGTGACTGAATAAAAACCAAAGCCGGAAAGTAAAAATAAAAAGAACGGTAGAACTCTTTAATTTTCTACAAGATTGTCCGTATGTAGATTAACTCTTGATAGCTTCCTAATCCCAAAAGTAATCCAATTTTTAGCAAAGACCAAGAGTTTTAAATTACACACTGAAGATGGATTTTTCATTGCTTCAGCAATGACGTTTCAGATTCTTCATGATTTTGAGTAAATAGCGAACTTACTGATATAGATAGTAATGATTCCAGAACTAAACTAAACAAAATTCTTGGTAGTACCCTACTAGGAATCTTGCGGTATTCTAATAGAAGATTCTGGTTTAGAGGACATTGAACGCAGAGATTGTTAGATGTTTGAAGTCTTAACGTACAAATTCGGCTAATTTGGATATTTGTCTTTGGCCAAAATATAAAGTTTGATTGGATAAGTTTTGGTAACTTTAGTCATCAGGTCATTGAGGTTCTTTGGGAATATTTGGCTTTGAAGAGGCTAACTTTGAACAAAAGAGCCATTGTTCTCTATATCACAAAAGCTTGAGAAATATCTATTTTATTCCACATGGTATCAAAAATTGAGACTTGTAGTAAAAATCTCGTCACTATTTCTAGGTTGTGCTACATCCTTTTAGTCAATACTGACCTGCCTGAATTCTAGAAGTTTTCTACAAAATTCCTTAGTGAATCGAATAGATGTATTAATTCATCAACGATGTTTGTGTCCTGTGCCCCGATTGTGCATCTTCTTGGAATCCTTTATGCACATCTCTTTATTTCTGAGATTGAATTCTGTAAACTATTCAAGAGGTAAGCCATCAAAACGATATTGAATAATATCTAGATACACTTACTGAAGACCGCCTGGTTTTAGTAAGTTTGTCTTGGTTAGGCTGAAATCGGTTGATGATTGGAAAGCAACCCTCATTTCCTCTCTAAGAACTAATGATATCAAAGTTTCATTAATACTGAATATTAATCAAAATTCTGTGATTACAATAAAAAATTCAACTGGGTCAAAACCAACTGATCTGAAATCCCTTAATGTCAAACTAACTATACAAGAGACTCGGAAATCACTACTGGGCCATAAGCAATGATGTTGATGATAACCAATCCTGTAGAAGCTCAGCAGGCTTTCTAGATGGATTAAATGCATACATTTAAGTGCTGTTGAATACCAAATAAAAGTACTAATTCATTCAGATTCTGTATAAAATATCTGAGTTTCTACGATAAATGAATTTTATCTAAAAGCCAGGACGTTTTCCAAAATGTATTACAGAAAAATAATTATTTGGATCGTTTTGTTAAGGTACACCACGGCAAAGATTTCACGATCTTGTTTTATGAAATCGAAAAATACCAGAGCTAGTCCAACATGATCTGAAAACCACAATAATAAAGAAATTTAATTTTAGAAAATTTCTCATAAAGCAATCTTCTTAAAATATTGTAGAAGCAGGAAATGTGTTGTTTTTTGCTAATTTTTTTAGATGGAGATTTTTATAAATAAAGAAGACTCGCACTATTGTATGACAGTGATGTGAGGATTGATAATGTCAACTAAATAAGCGCTTTTAGTTTGTGAAATTCTAAAACAGACAGATAAGGTACGCGATTGTTCTTTTAATTGGGCTCTTTCTTGTTTCTCTTGTATGATTATTTTGATTAAATCTGGCAAGTTTAAGACTTCAAAGATTAAGCTGATTATAAATAATAATAGAATATGCGGTACTAGATGAGACTAGATGACTTTGACCTTAAATTCTACCTTATTCGGGAATTAAATAAAAATGTCTCATGTAGGGAAAGTTTTAATCAAGGCCTTCTTCCATTTTTCGTGTCTGCAATTTAAAACAAAAAACTCAACTTATTAATTTTTAGAATTCTTTCATATCTGATAATTATTTATAAAGTCTAGTTAATTGAACTCTATTACACCGATTATAAAGTACACAACACGTGGAATTATTTCTACATGCATTGGAACTTGCGTGTTCCTACCACAAGCAAGCCCACATCATGGTTACGTAACCAAAAACACAATGCTGCAATAAATAAAAAAATAAACAACGGACACATATCAATAAACTAATGTAATAATACCTTTTTTCTTTTCTAACTTCCATGCAGTTTGTTACCTGGAGCGCGGTCACGGTCAAATAAGAAATGTTTAAATCATCAACTAAAAATAAATATCCAGACATTAAAATGACGGAAAACTTGCGGTCATGACAAAAACTAAAATATCGGACAAGAAAGTGAAACCCGTTTTATTTTCGTCCCAGGGTAAATTTAAGATGCTTTCTTCTTCTTTCACTTTGGTTGTTATTATGGTTTAAAAAGTAGTTGGGTGTGCGTGTACGTGTATAAGTGTATAGTACTTCTTAAAAATGGGCCAACATCCATCCAAGGATAAACTAGTTAACTCCTCATCAACTGGCAAGATACCAAATAGAGAGAGGTTTGGAAGTTTTACAAAACGAGGTGAGATTTGAGTATAGATAATAATGCAGATGATATAATTTACTAGTGCTATTAAAAGTTCACCATGTGGCTGCTAGTAAATTTTAGAATCTTCTTAATATACTAACTTCGCAATAAACCACAAAATATTTTAATGATGGAGCAAAAGATTGCAACTATCTAGTTGTTCTAAATTTGTACATTGTTTGTAATTCTTTGCAGATAGAAAATTAACGGTTTTCTTTATTGCTTCAGATGTCTAAACTCCATGTTAACTTGGTTTTTTTAAATTCTTAATTTCTTTTTCAATAGGTTCATACAATAGTGAGTAGTATCCCTGATTTGTTTGCAATAGTAAGTATTTTGAATGGCATAAAAATTAGAAGCAAAAGGAGTTATAAAGATCTTATGCAATTTAAGAAGAATACGCATTGCAGAAGGAGAAAAATAGTTTAAATAGTAGAGATATTCTGAAAATTAAGTATCTCTCTATAGCAATATATGTAGCGCAGTGGTAATCGTTTGCGTATGTCCGTGGTCGTTCGTAGATCTTACTTATTAATTAAAACCAAAATTCTTCCATTCAACAAGAAACAAGCCGACTAGAATCAAAATACAAAAAGTTTAGAATTATTCGCTTTCAAAAATTGTTACATGTTGATTATATGACAAATATCATACCAAATCAATGATTGCAAACACTGTTTATCTTAATGTCCTTTTGTTCTGTAAGTTATTCATTTTCTGCTTATAGAAACGTTAAATCTTCTAACATTGTTCAACTCTTTCTTTAGATTTTCTACATCTTCTGATTCCCTTGCTTGCCAGCTCTGCCTGCTGTTGCAATATCTGAATTGTTAAAATTCTTCAGAACCATTTATTGTCTTCAATGCTTTCAATTAGTTAGCACTTTTATTTATATTTAAACTGATGCTGCTTTTTTTTTATAATTGACGTCTGTATAACCCTCAGTATAGCATTGAGGTGCGAATGCTTACTACTCATCTGGTAACGTCTGCTAAACAAATATTAACTTTGCTTCTCGAATAAGTTATCTTTTAGGAGTACTATTTTTCGGTACGCTAACAATCACTAAGAATCCTCCACCTTAATGTTGTCAGTATTGGACGTGTATACAACAGATTGTTAGTTGCGGCGTTTTTTTCGTTGAACGTAAAAGGAAAGTAAAAACAGCCCAGCAGTGATGAGACCTCTGTGGTCTATCTTGAAACTATACGGTTTGGTCCAGAGGAGGCCTTACTTCTGAAATGTTTTGAGCTTATCAGCCATAACAGATTGTTTGGACCGGCTGGACTTCTCGCACTTACATCAGGCCTTTTAATCGAATATACTTTTCGAACTCAAAACAACTTGAGGTTCTTTTGGTCGATTAAAGCTTTTTGTTTTTGGCAAACACACTGTTCCACCCAGTACTCAATCTTTATATTTGATTCTAATGTCCAACTTTTTGGCTGAATTCTTTGTTATTTTGACCCAAACGATTTTTTTTCATTGTGCTTTCCCGCCGTTAATATCAGAGAAATTTCTTTAAGTTTTCCGAATCGTGCCAATTTTCTTGTCAACTTTGTTTTCTGTTGCAATCTCTGAATTATTAAATTCTTTGGAATCATTTATTGTCTTCAATGCTTCTAGCTAGTACTTCTATTCAACTTTAAACTGATGCCAATGTTCACTTCTTCTGCTATTGACATTTGTTGTTGAAAGGTTTAATTCTTAGAGTAGGACTTGGGCATGAAGACTCACTAATCGTCTGATAATATTTTTGCAAAACCTAGTCCTCGTTTTCAAATAAAACTGAGAGTTGTCTTGTAGGAATGGTTTTAGTATCCTCAGATGGTGGGTAACAACAAGCATTAAAATCGCCAAGAGGTATCGGACAAGTATACAACAAATGGTTAGTTGAGGCTTAGAATATCATCGTTAGTAAGAACTTTCTTTTGGCTACTGGTTGTGGAAAATCAATGAGAATTAAAAACAGTCTCAAAAACCCCTCAATTCTTCAGATTTAATTCAGACCTTATTGATCTTCTTAGACCAACCGAGCTGTTTGAGTAGACCATATTTTCCAGATCGTTAAACTTTTTTGTTTTTCGCAGGTTCTTCTTATTTTGTCAAACATAATGGTTTACTTGGTCTTTTCCTTTGATTTTAATGACGGAGAATTTATCTATAGTGGGTTTTGAAGAGGAGATATGGGAAGTTTGGGATCAAAATTACTGATTGTCTTGAATCAGTCGAGCTTTTTAGTTTGACTTTTTGGTTCTTTGACCCAAATAAGTTTTTTTATCGGTTGGATTTTTCCTTCTTCTTCTGCGTCCTGTTTGTCTGGCCTATTCGGTTGAGAATTTTTTCGTTTCTGTCAGGCCTTTCGAACCGTTTGAACTTTTTAGTTAGATTAATTTTTGTAGGAAGTTCTAGCTGAAGGAATTTTTACCGGTCAGAAAAATGTTCAAGGTTCTCGACAACGCATAAAAAATTGTGACACATCAATTTAGGAATGAATGGGTAGTCTAGTTTTTGAAATAGTTGTCTTCTCCATTGTATATTATTCAATCTTGGATATGGATTTTCTAAAAGGAAGTTTTAGAATCCTCGTTTTCTAGAAAAATCGGATTTCCAGTTTTGTCAAATCTGCAAAATCTACATAGAGATTGTCCAACACTAACTGCTGAAGTCTAACAACATCTTTCGGTTAATCAAACAATTTCTTTACGATTGTTGAGCGTTCCAATATTAGCTTGACATTTGTAGATCTTGAAAGATAACTGTATCTATTATTTTTATATCTTTAATAGAGGCTGGTATTAGTTAGCTTGGTTTGGAAGACTGTTTATAAATATTGCAAGCATTTCGAGGCAGATGAACTCATCTGAACTATTGAATGTGCACCAGAAGCTAAACGACAATGTTTTATTATTAAATAATAAGTTCAAACCAAAAGTATTTGAATTAAATTTTGTAGTAACTAATTAATGTTGTAACTATGAAGAATGCGACTAAATGTGGTAGTAGTACTTACACGCCAACAATACAAATTGTGTGAACATTTAAGCCAATTTGCATCCTACACCAACTCTGTACAAACACTTACGAACTAGTTTTTTGTTGTAGATTCTTATTTATTAAATTATATTGTACTACAGTATGTTAACTACTTGTCGTCAAAATCCACCCACTTCATGTTTAAGTAATTCAACATATCGATCTCAAAACTTGCCAATCTATAATGTTCTGGTTTTGACAGCATTCCATTGAGGACATTAAAAAATAATTTAATTGGACCCTGACTTTGGCATTTAAATTCATCACAAAAATCAACTCTACTAATTTGGATCTGTCCCGTGTGAAATATAACAGAATGGCTAGATTACAAAATCCGGAAATTAAAGCAAAAAAGGAGCGAACTACTGAGAACCAGGAGTTTAAAATTTTTGGTTCACTGAATCAAATAAATCTTTTGTACTATTCAAAGAATGAGATCGTAGAAAATGGTCTCTATGTATCAAACATTTTAATTATGCATACATAATTCGTTTTTACGTAGGATGGTCAAGTCATTGATCGAATTAACCTAACACACATCAAATTCAATAAAGGCGTATTCTATTAGCCCACTCGCACTCCGAATTTTAAATGCAATTATTTATTTACTGGTGCTCATAAATTCAACGATTTAAAAAACACTCGAGATCGTCAAGCAAGATGTTACGAGTACTATATGTACTGAATACTTATTGATCGAAAGGATGAAAATTCAAAATGTCCAAAAAATTTTAAAAATGCTGCTGTTTTGAACTTAAAAACTACATTGTAATTGGTACTTGATACTTTATTATTCGTATGAAAGCCAACAATGCTGATATGTACTTAAAATTAATTAACAGGTTTCAAGGCTATATTTCTCAATAGATTTATCTACTATCAATGAAACGTGAAATTGTCATTGTTCTTATTGATTAAAAGAAACAGAACTTAAAAGATGCATCCCAGCATGCAATTATTTTCTTATTGTATCATCGGTTGCATGTTCTAAGATTATTATCCTTGCACTTTTTTATATTTCTTAAATATTAAAATGTTTTAAGTTACACTTAGAAACCAAGGAGCTTCTACTTACATTCCTGTGCTTTGAAACAAAGATTAACACATTTCGAACACTCAGTGCGATACTGGAATATTATAACCATGGAGCAAGCTACCTCAGAAATAAAAGATTTATATTACGGACGCCACTGCGTGATCACTCTTAATATCACGATTTTATAAGAATACGAAAATTAATTTAATGTAGCAACTGGAAGTCTATCCACTTATAACAAGCATTACAAACGCTTAAAATAATTTTGCAACCTTAACACTCCTCCTAGGAAATTTTACGCAACACGTATGAGATTGGAGATTTTTAATATAGTAGTAGTGGTATCTCAAACTTTGCCTATATCTTCTAATTTGAAACTGAGAAAACCCTAGACTTCTTGCAGTTTTGAAAATCGCAACGCTCGATATACCTAAAACGGCACAAGAATAACTTAAGGTAACTTCTGTAATGCAAAATATCAATAAAAGGTCATTTTGGCCTACCACAGTTATAAAGCTCTTTGCTTCGTAGGTTAGGAGATCTTTATGCTGTGACATACCCTATAAAATTAATTTTTTATAAGAATAAACGCAAATAATCTTGGTATGAGTGTTTGTTGGCAATCAAATGTCTCATTATCAGTTATAACAAACAAAAGAATATTCGCTTTTAGCAGTTAAACAGATTACGCTCTAAATACTAGTTATTCATTTATATAAAAACCAGCTAAAATAAGCATTTGCGTTTTTAAACATTATGAGCGTATAAACTGTTTCTTCATTCAGAAATTACAGATGTTTCATCCATTGCAGATGGACGAGTCTAATGACGAAAATACGATAAATCGATGTTCAATTGATATTGTTGAATGAACGTTCTTCAATAATAATCTTTTAGTTACAAAGCGGGCATTTTTTAATTTTCACGATTCTAGACTGTTTCATTTACAAACATTCAGTTTTATATATGAACAATAATTTATGAAAGGTAGACATATTTGTGCATTGTTCCATGTTATAAATTATTATCAGTCGACTTTTCTTTGAGTAAAAACCCACAATTCGTATTTTTGACAATTCCAAGTTAAGCTTGTAGTGTAATAAAGCTACAGTTTTGACAACTTATTTCCTTTTAAGTCAAAATAATTTTAACTCTAATTAGTATGCAAACACATACGCAAGTTAGGAACTGCTAGAAATCAGAAGAGAAAACCGTAGAGAGCCTGTGTTATTGGAATTGTTTTTCGCTTACTTGTCTTGGAGGATGCATGTTGAAAGATTTTTGGCTTGTCGAGATCAAAATCATTTAATATTGAATTCACCTCTAAGGCTGGATGGCTTGAACTACCGTGAAATGAAGCTTTAGGAGGTTGCACAAAAATTAATAATGTAATAGTGGCCTAGGGGAATGCCGGGAGATATACTTGCCGGGAGAGGTCCGTGCCGGGATCTTTCCGTGCCGGAAGATATCCGTGCCGGAATATATCCGTGCCGCAAAAAGTCTATGCCAGGGAAATTCCGTGCCGGGAAAAGGCTATGCCAGGAAAATTCCGTGGCGAGAAAAGTCCAGGTCGGGGAAAGGCAAAATCCGCCGGGAGATGCCCGTAATCTGTGGCCTAAATGGCTTCGTAGGTTAGGAGATCTTTATGCTGTGACATACCCTATAAAATTAATTTTTTATAGAACCAGAACAAAAACTTTTGAAGTATAGATTTTAAACGATTCTACCCAATAGTGTTAAATTGCACATACAGGGCAGTATTCAAATAAGAAAAAAAATGTGTATGTCGAGCAGTATCAAGAGCAGAATTCTATTAAAGTAGTAGAATTAAAGATCATGCCAAACAGTCAATTCGAATGAAACATTTAAATAGTCAGAGGTTTTCTCACGATTTGTGATCCACTTTCTGGAATAACAGA
>VTPC01090701.1:317142-329188 GCA_011009095.1 Ignelater luminosus
TTTTTGAAAAAACAACAGCATAAGTAAACTGATCTCCAAAATAGCCAAAACTTTTCTAATTTAACCGACTTCGTATCTCTTACAATTTCCAAGATTCCAACAGTGAGCATCGAAATTGGGACACACTGTATATAAATAGCTGTATGGGACACAAACCTTTTCATTCATTCCGTCCTGTTCTAATAATCAACGTTAATATCTTTATTTGGGTTTCGAAACTCAATAGCATTGTGGATAATAGGATGAGGAATGAAGAAGGCTGTGGAAGAATTATTCATTAAAAATAGGCTTCGTAACAATCTCCAAATTCTGTTTTTGGCATTTTAAAGCCAAAACTAGTGAACTGATGTATGGGGGAAATAAATAGCTACCCTTCAACTGTAATCAAGCCTTTCCAGATCTGTAGATTTTACGACGATTATGACATAGTTGACTGTTGTACACCGTTCATCCTAATTTTAGTTTTTAAAATTTCAATAGACGTCACTACAGTTGTGTTTCTTCTCAATGAGGAACTAAAAAGAAAGGAATCTGATACTGATTGTGAAATTATTAGTGTTAACTTGCATATTAGACCAGAAGTTGATAAAGCAGAGAGGAATAAAGCGCAAGTGTCTGTTGTTATTAGGTAAAAGTTGCAAGAATGTAGCTGCTTTTATGCAGGGAAAATGACTTTTACGGCAACCACATTGGCTATGGAACGGCGATATTGGAAGTATATGGATCTACAAAGTTTAATGATTGGGTAATTGATAATTGATTGTATATTGGCAATTCATTTTGTAGCTTTGTATTTGATATAAGTGCAATGGTGTTTTAAGAAATTGCTTGTTTGGCTTCTGGCAAAATCTCTTCTCTGTAAAAACATCTCCTTCTGCATGTCATTACGAATCAAAATCTTTCAGCAGACTATTCCGTTGAAAACTCCGTGCTTCTATGGTTTTATTGATAACGCCTTTAGTCTGAAAATCACTCAATAATAGGACGTAGAGGTGTATGGATCTTCTGCGGTTGTGGGCTGCGAGCCTAGAACAGGAAAATTGTTTACTTCAAAAATTAATCATTGTGGATAATTTTTATTATGCGAGAACAAATGTATGGCAAACTCATTTTTCTCAATCCTGCCCGTCATTGCTGGTCGATTTCTGACCTGTGTTCTGTATAGATTTTGCCCGAGGACTTCAGAAGACCTTTAAGCTAATCTCGAACGCATCAGTGAAATAACAAGTCGTCCATGCGATAGCGAGACAGTCGAAGCTTGCTGCGGTATTTGTGTTTTAGGTACTAGTATGTAACTTGACCGACATTAACGTTAATTTGAGCCAAATGGTAGCTACCGGGTAGTTCTTGGTTCTGTTTGGGCTACATTTTAGGATGGTTGGAAAACGAAGTAAGAATCAAAATAAAATCTCTACTAGAAACTGAGATGTAATCAAATACACAGTCTAGTTGAGGGATGATAAACACAGACCTAAAATAGAAGTATCAGAATCAATTTTAAATAAAAACTTTGAAATGATTTGCGCATTTAATTTGAGTGGAAGAAAGCAGATGGTGCCCATTAAGTAGAAAGAAACAAAAGTTCAGACTACTCAATTTTTTTTAATAGAACATTTGGAGTAAAAGTACATTAGTACAGAGAAATTGTTTATGAACCCAGTAAAGAAATTTATTGAGAACCTTGTAGTTGATTAAAACTATTAAATAAAGAATAAACAAAGTGGTTTTATTTTCAAACGTATACCTATAGCAACAATAATAATTATTTTAAAGTAGGTAAATGCATTTAAGACAAATTTTACTTTGTACTGATATCAGTATAACTAAAAATTAACTGTAAGAAATTCCTAAGAAATGATTTTGCAATATAGCATTAATGGTGATAATGATAATAATTTGTGTCTTATTAAAGTTAAATAAATTTGAAAAATCTCACCCACTTAAAATAAGTCGGCCATTTGTAATTATTATTTTAAAATGTTTGAAATGGATTTTAAAACCAGATTCTTCTGATATAATCGATTTTGCTCAATTAGAATGCCTTATAAATCTTCATTTTGAAAGGAGAATGAAAGGCATGACTTGATGTTTTTTATAACTTGAACCATTACAATTCATTTACTTACCATCACGACCTCTAAAAGAAATACGAGCAAAAGCTACAATTTTAAGCTTAAGCTTATAACAATTTTTTAAGAACTGGTTTTATTGTTACATGTAAAGTTACTAGCTCAGAGTACTATAAGAATTCTTTTGTGTATTTAAAAAAAACCTGTTTAATTTAAAAAGTTAATGTTTTTAATTTTTCCAGCTTGCAAAAATAAATATTTCACAATAAAAAAAATGTTTTAAATGAGACTTTAAATTTTAAAATTTATTTTCATATCGACCTTGATTGAATAAGATAATGTTCACGGCAAGTTTACAGGTGGAATTCACCTGCCTGCACATCTGTTACTTTTAGCACACAGACCCAGAACACGGAAGTGCCGGGCATCCCTTCTTTTTTTGGCCATGACCATGTCTTATTGGGAAAATGTGTAAACCTGTTTTATAATATTTCATCTTTAGAATACTGACAGTAGCGTTATGCTACACTCGTAACAGCTGTGTTGTTTGGGTTGCCTATCCTGAAGCTATTGTATACTTATTGGTTTTATAAAATTTGACATACTAATAAATGATTTATTGATTTGCTTATTTAAATTTAAAAATACTTATTTTCTACAAAAAAAATATAAATTTTTGAATTATGACAAAAAAAAGGAAGTTAACATGATTTTTATTTAAATGATTAAAGCAACATAAATCATCCATGACCATGTTTTAATACTTCATGTGCTTAGTTAATTGCTACATTAAAAGTGTTTCTATGTAAGATGTCGATGTGCAATACTGATTTCTTAAATCTCCAATTTCAGATAAGAAAAACGTAGGAGGAGTTACAGTAACTTCAAATGATATTAAGTTTCCATCTCGTAGGCCTTTGTTCCAACCTAAAGAAAAGAAACAAACTATCAATGTTCCTGCTAAAGGTATGTTTTATTTGTTTATATTTATTCTTTTTAATATAGAAGATAATTTATCTTTAAAATAAATAATTCATAAATACTATTGTTGTCGATACTTAATTAAGTAAAAATTTTTTAGTGATTTGTAAATGATTTATTAAAGTCTCATGTCAAAGTAATAATAAACACCAATGTAATTCTTTATTACGTATCCTTGTTGTAAACATCAATGTTTATTTAATCAATTTTCTCTTTAATATTTACTTCAGCTCAGAGTATGTATGATTAGATTTGCCATCAATGGAGCAATTCAGAATATGAAAAACTTAGCATGTTTAGAATTCGATATCACAACAATCTTGCTGTTTTCTGCTTTTCTTCAACTGTTTTGGAGTTTTTTGTTTTTCCCTCTATGTATTTGCTTTTTATTTTTCTAAATGAAGTTCTATTGTGGAATAATTTTAGAATTTTTATCTATTGCTTTCTCTATTTATTTAGAACATGCACTTTCTTTGAAATGTATTGAGCGAAAATCACTTCAGTTTCGTAAACATATAGCACATCTTAGAATGTAAATAACAACAAATAACTTTTCTTGAATTTCAGTGAGTGTTCTGTTTGATAACTGCTTTGATGCATCATACTATAAAATCAAGAATTTTGACGATTCATAATGATATTCAAAAACCAAAGCTTGGGCAAACATCTTTTCCTTGTCATAACAATTGTAGAGGTTCCCAAAAATAGCGAACTTCCTATTGAATCACAGTATTGATCATACCTACTACAGATGTCATTCAGCTATTTTTCTTTTTCCATTGGGAATCGTAATTAATATCTAGAAGGATACTGTTGAGATGGATGTACAAAATTGGCTCGGTATTTTCCAGTTTTATCAAGTTCAAGCTTGCCGAAAATGTATTCCTTTTTGAGTTTTCAGTGGTTCCTAAGTTGGTTCCATGAGTTTTTTGTTTTTGCAAAATTTCCTTTTTATTACCTTGGTAAGTTGTATTTACATATTAAATTTTCTTTTATTTGCCTTGCCTCTCTGAAGTCTGTTTTTGGCCTACCTGGAATCGCTCCTATTTTATATTTTCCCAGATATCCTTCTATATCTTGTTCTTACTAATAAACTTGTAAAATTGCATTAAAGTAGATATCTGTGTTCAGGAAATTATCAATTAGGTCTTGTTTCTGTAACCCAATGGTAGCTTCTGATGAGTGAGATTGTATCATAATAAAAATCACTATATACACACTGGACCCTGAAAATGGCTCAGTTTTGCAATATCATCTTTGAAGAGCCCCTTCAAACAGCCTTGGTCTATATAACTGGATTAGTATTTGGCTTCTTGTAGTCTACATGGTTCTATTTCTACATTTTTACTGTTATTTTAGGTCATGGAAAGTTTTGTCTAGATTTGCATTTAATTGGAGCAACACACTGTAGTACTGTTCAGATGAGATGCTTTGTCTCTTTTTTCCTAGCTATTCTCTAGTAATCATGTTGATGTTAATATACTAGATGATAACTTGTGGTGAAATCTTCTTTCAAGGCTCTTGGATTTTGACCCAATTTATTATTGTTCACTAAATCTTTTGTGTATTGTAGTGCTGACTTTAATTTTTTCTATTTGTTTTTGAATTTGAAATTTTGATAATCTTTAATGATTTTGTTCAATACTAGTAACATGGTAACATTACTAACAGGAAGATGGACATCACTAACTGATGGTCACACATAAGTGTAATTTTAAAATTTTAGTCAGTTTCTTTTTACCTAGCAAATCTAATTTATAAAAACAACAAAAATTAATGTGATATCATAACATTTTTTTTATATTTCGAGATTATTTAAAAGTACCAAACAGTGATTATCGGATTTTGGATTATCGATGACACATTTATAGTGCAATCCTCTTAGCGATATTACCTTGCAGCTAACCGGGTATCTCGTGACCTCGTGACCCAGCATAATATTATTGAACGGGACGTCTAGAATCTTTAAATAAGCATTTAATAGCACAACGTGTTATTAGCTAGTTATTATCCTCGAAAAAATAATAATACACCGTAATTTCTGTCAAACCTTCACCGGCGATGTATGTAGTTTTGGCACACGTTTACGTTCCATTACGAATTGCATGTTGTACAATTAACGTGGGTTTTTTGGAAGAAAGAAACTTTGTTTTAAATTGCAGTGATAGATCACGGGATTTTTAATATTTAGAAGGAGGTAAAGATGTATTAATTTTAATAAGTAGTTAGTGGACTAGATTGCTTTTTCAATCGATGCACTTCCCTTTTTATGTAGGATAATCTTGTAATTATTTTTTTTTGTTTTGGTATAAAATTATCTTAATGGTCAATAATTGCTATATGCTTGTTATAGTAACAAATTTGTAATAGTTTAATTTTCAAAAAAGTAAGACACGGTTCTTTTAAACTTGGAATGTAATTGCCTGTTGAAGTATTGCAAAATAATTTAAATACCAAAAGGGACAATTTACTGAAAGATTGATCGATGTGATGTGTTAGATCAATTTGCTAAAATTATTAGATTTGCCAAAAAGACGAGCACTTAATCTGGGAAGCCATGAGATGAGATCAGTGACGTAATCCTAACTTCTGAAAGGTAAAGGTATACTCTTTATTAAGAAATATGGTAATGAAGTCATGAGTTATTACTATGCATTGCATTTACTTTTCATACACAATACATTACAAAGTGCACTAATTGAAATTATGAGGGAAGTGTCATGCAATTGTTTCAACTTTATTCAAAATCTTTCTTAGGTAAACAACAGTTGATCAAGTTCAAGTTTTGTTGATACATACGATCTCTTCATCCGTGTTCATTCAGTGGTATCGGTAGCCTTTCTGTTGATGTTTGAATTGTTAAGTATATTAAGATTGCGGTGATAGAGCAGTACATGCAAAATGAGAAAGAAAATCTATTGGTATCTTCATTTTGGTATGGGCAGACACTGGTATAGCTTTAGAAGACTAATAGAAAAAAATAAAACCAAACTGGATCAAAATTGTCATTGTTTCAGGAAGGTTACATTGTAGTCTCATGTATGGGTTTCAGGCATTTTGATAGCTGGTTTACATCTTGGCACTTAATCATTGTTTTTTTATTTTTGGACAGGGAGTTTCTTAAGTGATTCTCTTCATCACTTGATCTTTTGTTCATGTAATCAAAACTCTACCCTTCTTTTTAGTTTGCTTATTGTGTTAAACCTTAAACCAAATTTAGTTTGTTAACTGCTGTATGTATGGTGACTAGACTATTTAACTGTTCTTAGATCAAAATCATGATCTGGTGCTTCGATAGCAGTAGTCTTTGTTGAGAGACTGTTTACTATTTAAAATCCAAGCAATTATCTAGTAGGCCAAATGTAAATGATATGTATATCCAAGAATAATGATTAAATTTATTTTAGGGCTTTTCCCCAAAAACTGCAATTTTTGAATTTTGGTTTGCCTCTCTGCTTTGAATTTTTTTCTGTGTTGCACCTTTTGAGTTTTGTATCTATTAACGTCCTGGTACTTTTAAGTTGCCGATCCCTCATTGTAATACATACCATACTTAAAAACAAAAAGTATTGTTTATAATTATAATAAAGAAAAGCAGAAAAAAGGCAACAAATGTATTTACCAAAGTAAAAGAAAAAAATTACTAATGCAGAGAAAAATGAATTAATATATTTATGTATTCGTGTTGTAAGCAATAAAACAAGTTAGAATAAAGAGCTAACCGTTTAAAACTAGAAATTTCACTCATTAAGTATAAACTTGTTATTCTAAAAGCGTTCAGAATTGCAAGAAATAAAAGGAACATTTTGTTCTTTAATTGGGCCCAACTATACACACTGTAATCTTTTGCTAACTTTCTTCTATTTACATTTTATTTGCAAAATCCAACCTCCGCAATAATTATAATTATTACGACTACAGATTAATCTTCTTAGATATCATTTTTAGGAACTTCCTGAAGTCACTAAATTAAATCTTGAAGAGCTACAATCAATCATCAAAAAGATGCATTAAATGTTGTCAACCGCATCATTCACATTTGATATGTAAATACATAATAATAAACCACCATGACCTGTAGCATTGCACTCTGTTGGAAGTGCAGACCTCGATGGAGGTCCTTTCTCCTTTTACTTGGGTCAATAACATAAAGTATGGCTTTGGAAGGTGGGCGATGCAGGTCGAAAGTGAAGTTAAATTAACGTAATTTTCATTAAGTACAACTAAAACAGAAAATGTCAACTAAAAAAAGAAAATCTTTTACGCAACGTCTACGTCAAAAAAAAACAAACTTTCGGTCGTTTCAAATAAATCTTAACGATTATTACGTAGTATGTTCTTTTTGCAAAATTTAACATTTAGAAAAAGTAGGTGTCAACATAAGACGTATGAATGTAAAATGAAAATTCAACTTTCATTCCAATTATTACGGTATTAAATGAAAATTAAACTTGTCAACACAGAATTGGACATCTGTAATTGTCCTTATACTACATACAAACAGCGAATGAACGATTTAAAAAGAGATAGTGCAAGTCCTTTTGTCGGCATCATTAAAAAACTTTAAATGCGCTTAATTTATAACAATTCCCAAAGAAGTTTCACAAGAGACACAAAACAAATAGTAGTAAAAGTTTAAATTGTATTGAAACGACAAAATATAGTACCTGGAATTTTATTTATAATATACACATATGATAACGACCATCGCCATATTCAAAAATTCATTGTTATTTCTCACGTTTTCACTACTTATTTTAATTGTTATTATACTCTTTAATAATAATAATTGAAAACTGTAATTTTAATTAGTATGTAGATTTATTGTTGTATTTGTAGTCAAATTAGTTACATCCTTTTTATAATTAATTTGAGACTGCCAGAAACTTGAAACAATCAGGTAAGAATTTATAGCTGAAAGCATTTTGTAAATAAACCAAATACCTCTTTGGTTATTAATGGTAGCATTCATGCGGAAGTCACACTAATTATAAAAAGATAATACTACTACGTGTTTAATTATTACAATATCAGGAATTATAGAGCAAAAACGTTCAAGAATGTAAATTCCCTTTATAAACATGCAAATAAACAATTCAAAATAATTAAGATGGGAATATACAACGTAACCGTTACAAATTAAATTGCACAACCTGGGAAGTTTAAAAAAATTTTTAAAAAATAACTCAATCACAAATTATTTGGAAGCTTAGTGACAAACACAATTTTGAAAAAGCTGCTCCAAATAATCATTGTCCGAAAGATGCATCGAATAAACAATTCTAATAAGCTGTTCCAAATAAATCTTCCCATGATTTGCTTTTTGTTGTTCTTCTGATCTCTATACATCAAATATGGTAGGTATGTACAAAGTATTCTTCTATCTCTATTTGAAAGTTTAAACATGTTTTACGTCATCAATCTCTTCACTTTAACAGAAATTGTTTCTATGGCGTTTTGAATTCATTCAATGATATGCTGAGATATTTCTACTGGAAAAGGCAACTCAAACTTCCGTGTTGACTGAAATCTAAATGTTTACAAGTTTTGCACACTTTGCACTTCTTTGAGCACCAGATTTGGCAAACATGCTTACCTTTTCCTATTTTGCAAAAGTTGTTCCACAAAGAACACTACTAATTGTAAGTAACTATAATGGAGCCTGATAAACCATAAGAGAATGGATGAAAATATGGGGAAAAATTAAACTCTTGAAATCTTAAGTAAGTTTTTGTTTAGTTCTAGCATCTCTTATTTCCTTCAATGTAGAATTCCATCACTTTATGTATAATTATTATCTCTTATTACCATACGTCATCGAAACAAGGAACATTGTTAAATAATATCTGTTTTTCGAATACTTAAACTTTCTAGTAATCTGGAGTAACCTCTTCTAGCTGTGCTAACTCACCAAATTTTTATATCAAAACATGAAATTGCAGAATTTATTGAACACAATATCGAACCTTTTTTAATATTTGAGAACAGCTTAGATTGTTAACATTTTCCTGACTTTTTGGCCTACTCGAGATATTAAAACGAATTTGATTCTTCAAACTGGCCGGGAGAACTGGACCGATTGCATTTTTTGAGACGGTTGAACTTTCCGATATAGAATTAATACTTTGAAGATATCACTATTTTCAGATATCCCAGACTTTTGGGCCAACTTGCTTTTTTTGGATTTCCTGAGCAGGCAAAGTTTTTATTTTTAACAGTTGATCGTTTATTCAGAAACTTCTAATACCTTAATACAATGCATTGCTCAGTTCTGCCTTTGATCCTAATAACTTTACAACATTAACGAAAATTGATAAGTGTCTATCCCTTTAAGTGAGCACAGGCGACACAGCCAAGCAAAGGAAACTAAATCTGCATATTGTTTAAATGCAAGGAAGAAAGGTTTTCGATATTTTTCTGTACGACTAGCCACCAGTCCTAAGGAATACTTCCAGCTAATGCTTTAAGAGGCTTTCTTTAGGTTACTTGACTCGTGTCTCATTCTTCCCGGTTGCGGAAGAGAACCAAAGGAACTGGCGACCGTTGTAGGAATCGAATTCTTCTTCATCCTGGAACGGAATGCGTGAAATGTAAGGAAGAGCATTATGATACTGTTTGGCAACGGTCGCATCGTGGCCGTGCTCGCTCCATGCTGATGGAGTAGTGGTCGGCGATTATTTTGTGAAATTCAGAATCGAGTAGGGTATTTACCAACTTACTAATCAGATTTTTGGCACGCCTCGTGAATAGAAGCAGGGGGATATTAGTGCTTTGTTTTTGGGCTTTCTTCTATGACCTCGAGGACGTGCTCCTTGTTTTTTGCCGCCTTTCTTACGTATGTGTACAATTCTCTGAACGGTTAAAGCGGTTCTGATGGAGCATCTTTGATAAATAATTGATCAGGGGTCGGATTCTGAGATAAGTGGCAGATGCTGAAACTTGAAATCCAGACAATCTTCTATTGAAACAAAGCTAATATTCTAGTGTATTTGCTGCCACGACATAGGACGACGTGAGTTTCTTGCGAATTTGGTCTAGTTCTCCTAGTTCTCCACTTTTAGAATAAAATCTTCAATCGTTTCAGTTCCTATGCCAAAATTCCTTGACGGAGTTGCGAAATGTCACTCATAAGACAGTGTCGTCGGTGAATAGAAACAAGATACATAGGAGGGACGAAAACAGGTGCTGGGTCGCAGCGGCATATATACTTTCGACAAAGCCTGATGCACGTGCACGTGATGTATGTTAGTGGGCGGTCAAAAAACTGCCAAGCCTTGATGTAAACGTGGTCGCTAGGTAGCGTTACAAATTCAGGGTTACCATCGTGTTAGTGTGGAAGTGGAAGGCAGGGTCTGTAGTGAATCTGTCAGGACGGATTTCGGCATAATAATCAGAGAAGATAACTGATTGTCACTTATTATTCACCATGTTGTAAGTAATATTGATCAGATATACGCGATATGGTAAGATCAGGAAACTCACGACCAGAGTTTTCATCTCCAGCATTTGCTTATTTAAACAATGAAAAATGTCTTACGTGTTTGTTCTTCTAGTAAGTTTCCTCGTAACAAAAATGATTCATGTTGAAATGAAGGGGAGGGATCCAAAGTAACTAAAGAAATAAAATGTTAATTCACCTGTCAGTCTTGAAAGAAACAAAAAACTTGAAAAACAAGTCCTTTCTTGTTTGCAAAAAATGTCAAAGATACTTTAGTTGGCAGAGCGTTACATGTTTTCTAGTTTAATCATCTGACTGTCATTTGTTGATAAGCATGAAACGAGTTAGAGGAAACGATCCAGTTTTGTTTAAATTGCAAATATAAAAAATCCGCTGAACACTTTCAAATGAAAGGCAGAAACTAATTGCACAAAGCAGAGTAAACTCAAGTAGGCTTGACAGCTTGAGATTGCTTTACAATTATACTTCACTAAAATGGGAGTTCACCTATTTGAAGACTAAAATGCAGGTAGTTGTGCGGGCAAAAAGTTTGAGAAACTCTGAGTTGATAATACTAGAGGTGTTCTATCATATATATCATAGAGCAAACATGTACTGTATAATTTCACTATCTTGTGAAGGGAAGCGACATATCTGTGTTGTTTTAACTGTTCATAACTACATAGGACCCACAGCTTTGCATCCTTTATACAGAATGGCATCTTTTTTTCTCCGGACCTCGGTGGGAGTTAGAATCCACGACTTTCGGGTTGATAATCGAGTGCCTAATCTTGTATGGCAAGTTTGAAATTGATTTAAAACTTTCTACCATTTGGTAGAATTGCTAAGACCCCCAACGCGATATTGGGAAATGTACAGTAAGTGGCAAATGAAATAGACCCAGTCTAGATTTTTATATATTTACTGTATATTTCAATGTTTAAAACAAACTTAAGGGAACAAAACTAAACATTCACATTTATAAACTATACGTACATAATTTTAATATCAATAACATCGTTTTTTTTAAAAAATTAATATTTAACCCATTTGCCTTTACTCTTTCTAAGCATTTGAATCCTTCTTCGCATACTCTTAATTCCATTTATTGCTGTATTTTTAATTTTTTCGTTATTTTTCCATATATGTGCAATATTTCTAATTAAGTCCTCTTTGTTTGTTATAATTAATTTTGAGATTTCAGTTTTTAGAACCGCCCACACGTTTTCTATTGGATTCATATCCGGGGAGTTTCCTGGCCAATCTAATAGGTTAATTTTGTTTGAATTAAAGTACTCCATCACCGTTTTGGACTTATGGCAAGGAGCGCCATCTTGCATAAATGTAATATTTTGAGTTCTTCTGAACCAAACTCTGAGCTGTGGATGGAGTACAGACTTTAAAACGGTTAGATATTGGGTAGAATTCATGCTTCCTTCGACAAAATATATGTTGCCCACACCTTTTGAGCTAATGACGCTCCAAACCATTATTTGGGTGGGGTGTTTAATCCTTTGGGTAATACATTCTGGGATAAATCGCTCATTGGGACGACGAC
>VTPC01090701.1:329588-350936 GCA_011009095.1 Ignelater luminosus
AGTTATCCTGGCTTACTGTTAAAATTTTTGTTGAGTCTATTTCATTTGCCACATACTGTAGGTTCGAACAGGTAGTTTGAAAATTACCTAATTTTATCTTTGTTCATGTTGTTGGTATGTATCTATGGCTGTACGTAATGCATGATACCTGTTTGTTGCTTTTCTAAACGTGATGTTCCAAATAAATTTTCTACCCAGAATAGCCTTAAACTTTTCAGAGAAGTCAATTTTAATCTTCATCAGATAAACTTAAGCAATTGGTTTAATTTGTTTTCTTATAATGAGAACTTGGCAGTTTTAGTTTCAGGCCAAAAAATCTCGAAAGATTTCAATATTCACGAGGTTGAGAATAACACTAATTTACATAAAACAGTTAGGTATAATGAAATTTTGTAACATATTAACCCATTGAATGTCACTTAAGAACACCTCTGAAACAATATATAAATCTGAAATCTTAAATTGCAATCTTCAATATCCCATTTTGGTTTACGACCACTTTACAATCTTGATTAGCAAACAAATCGTGTCATTTCGCCACTCGAGATAATAATAGTTGTTATTTCACTGATTCTTTATTGCATGAAGAAATGAGGGACGGCTGCTTGAGTGGGACGAATTGTGTTTTATAGTTTTTCTCTCCATAACAAGTTCAATTGATATCTCAATCTGCTCTCATGTTTTATTCATTTGCTTTTGTTTTTAACATTCTAAATATGTAAAAAACACCATTGTTTGTACACGTTTTATTTAAAAGTATTCAAACTATTAATTGATTAGAAATCTACACAATAAATACTATCGATAACAGCTTAAGAGAAATTAAGGTGCGGTGTTGATTGTTACCTGTCAGTGGGCGTTTAAATTTTGGTAAACTTTTCTCCTTTAAATACACTTAAAACCTTTCAACTCGTCTCTTTTATCTAAATTGAATCGAGGATAGATTTCATGAATGAACGCTTAATATTGTTTATTATATAAAAGTTTATTTTATAAATTAATTATTAATTCAAACCAGTTCCTAAAAAAGTATCTATCTATACATATTATACCCGAAAGGTGAAATCCTATCCCACAAATATAAATAATTTATTGCTGGCAATTAACTGCTTAATCGGGTTCTCGTTAAAGATAGAAAGTCTAATATAACACTCCGATTCTATGGGAGCCTAAATTTTCTTACATAATAAAACATAGACTTTTCAGCTTTTATCAGTAGTACTATCCGACGAAATTCCATTTTAAAAGAAACAATAGAAACAATTTTTACACCTTTCGACTTTCAAACTTCCGTGCATACACGTTCTCTATGATATACCTGTTGCCACATTAATTACTGTTTTGCATACTATATTATTGCTGACGTGATTGCATATGCAGAAATTCTTAAAATGCAGTTTTTCTCTTTTTCCATTTGTTTTCCTATTATAACTAGGATCCTTATAAGAGAAGCGGAGGCTGGCCTACTTTTTAAAGACTGTAATTTCATTTTATTAACAAGCTTGATAAGTGTTAACTAGCATCCAGTTTTGAAGAGCTTGGTTAAGATAAATTATACCATTATAAATTGATTTTGCTCTTATTTGTGGTTGTTGTTTTACTAATTTGTAGTCGAAATGGAATTTATATTTGACGAATTAAAAGAGCAGGAAATCGTTATTTTAGATTTCTAGATAAACATGTAGTGAGTGGAACCTTCTAATTTTTATTTGAATTGGCGGAGTTGAATTTTTCGGCATGTATACAAAGTGGGAATGTAACTCACGATTCTTTTCTGTTTTGTTATTTTTTTTAATATTATAATTATAGGTTTTGTTTCCAAGAACTGAAAGTGCAATAAATAACGATTCCAATATAATTAAGTGCAGTTTATTGAATGGACATTAAAGAAACCAATTTCATTTTTTTTTGTTTTTGTAAAGACAAATAGTATCAAGGGGCAATTCAGCAATACTAGAATTTGTTGTCGATGGATCTGAGATCGGCCCGATCAATGGTCTTCTTCTAGTTATTGGATGGAGATGATTTACTTTGATTGTTCGTAAGGGTCATCTCACGAAAACAAATTATTCCCAGAGCAAGCAACTCAAAAGGTCTTGGTACAAGCCCATACAATATGAAACTTTTCTCCCACCTAATGGAAGCTAAGTGTATGAAATCGGCGACTAATATAATCTTCAAGACCCCTCGTAGGTAAATTTCATAAGAATACTAAAGAATTATTGAGAAGATAAAGAGAAAGATTAGAATCTTCCAACAAATATGAATAATAGACTCAATCAGCACAATCTTATTTATGATGTATCCGAAGGGATTGCAGAGTTAAGGAAGAAAGCAGAAAGATAATTGTCTTTCCTAAAATGTCCAAATTCAAGTATGTACGTACTATACTGAATTTGGACATCTTGATAAAAACGTATGTTGTAAAGACTAGCGATTCCGTTTACTATTCTTTCGTTTACTACTCTCTTAAAGGAAGTTATTGCAACAAAAAAAGTTACCTTTCCTAGACGGACTTTCTTCAGCAACCAGCGCTTGACTTTAGTTTGCAAGCAAGAACATTTTAAAAAGATTAAGCCATAGTGTGAGAAACATTGCAATTAAGCTAAGAACTCTTTAAATCAACGTAGAAAAAAAAACTATTCAGGTTCAAAACATTCTACCGAAGGTAAATAAATAGAAAATTGAAGAAACTCTAGCAAATAGCACATGAAGAAATAAATAAGTTACTTAAGAGCAAGAATATTTTAAAAATACGATGGGAGGATGCCGACATCAATTTGCAAGGTTAGGGAATTAAATGGAAACATTATAATAATAAATGTCAGATTATCGATTTCTTATTTAGAGGGGGCGCTTCCCATGCATGTCTTCTAATAAATTCTCAGTGCACCGCAACACACCAAAGGTTGCTGTTGTCCGTTGAATCACTAGAAACTTTGTAAGAAGGATTTAGCCTTGTCTTTAGGCAAGGTTTCGGTTTATGAAAGGAATTTCTTTTGATACCTTTGCTTGGTTTTGCAAGTTAGGAGAGCTTAATGTAAATCTTGCTATATGGAGACACCTATCGAATTTTAGTATCATCATGTGCACCAACGTGAGTTATTGATGAATTGATGGAGATGGCAGTGGCAGTAGGTGGAGCTACGATACTAGTGTCTCTTGTGGTTTTGGTGGTTGATATGGTAGGCGACTGAGATGATGAAAAGGCCTGGATGTCCATCGGGTAACGCTGTGGAAGATGTGTTGGCGCCGGCTGCCTACGACTTCATAACCGTAAGGTGAACCCACGTGCAACAGAACTGAGAGGCTTGCAGACAGGGTCTCAAACCTGACGGGGTGGCATAATCTCTAAAGGTTTATGGATCGGATCACACAAAGCAACCACTACCGACCGACGTTTGCACAAAAACAACCATTTTATTAAGTAATTGAACGTAGATAAAATGACAGAGGGCTGTAGATTCGAAACTTTGAGCACCCTGAAGAGAATTTCAGTTGATTTATTAGAAGTGTTGCCACTCCATCTTTGATGAGATTCCAGAAGCTTTTTCTCCTCTACTCTAACGTTACTGGATTTAACGTGACTAACAATGTGTTTAATCCTGGATTGTGTTTTCTTACGTTTGTCCACTGTGTTGGTTGCATGATCAAACTCAGATCTTCACAGCATATTGTATTAAGTCCAGTGCATTAATGAATTTTCTGTCTGGAATGTTTTCATTGTTGGGGTATATCACGTTTTACGCCTTCTGCCCAATACTTTCGATTTTGTTGCCAGACTTCACTGCGTTAGTAACTATGAGAGAACGTTTTCTAAGACTTTGGCTAGTTAAGATACCCTTCTTTGAAGCAGCAATAATTATAAAGCCGAGTGCTTATGATCTATCCAATTTAGACCTCGCAAAATTCTTAATACCTAACAAATTTTGAATAGATTTGAAAACATGAGGGCCTTAACTTTGTTTATGAGCTTCGTCGGGAATTTTTACGCCAACTAAAAAGGCAGATTTACTGCGAAACTATACTACATGAGTATGTTATTGAATTATGCTCCCCAATGTCTTCTATGGTGAGCATGCTGTTTTTTCCTTGGAGCAACTCACGTGATTCTTTTCAGAGATTTTCTTAAAGAAATTGATTTTTCCTCCTAGGAATAAGCCTTGAGAATAATTTTCTAACATACTTTTCTTAAAAATTTAACGAGCCACACCCCCGTCTCGTAACTAATTAAACAACTTCGTCTGTAAAAGTATACATACGCTTAAGACTTGCATTGTATAAAACACATTAAAATATTAATTAGTTACATCATTAAAATTGGTTATTCGTATTAAATAAGGTTACATTGTTGGTGTTTTATCTTTTATTAAATTTTTATCAACGTGTACAATGTACATATATCAAAGTGTCAATTAAAATCAATTTTTCTTAAATAAATAGCATTACCGTGTAATCGTTACGCTGCGCTTAAATCTAGTAACCTTGACTATCATTACATCAAATATTAAATGATTCAGTCAAAGTATTCTTACAAAATGCCATCGAAAGAGCTAGACACACCTAAAAAAGTTATTTACAAATACCAACAAAATCCTAAACGTTCATATTCTGCTATTGCAAAGGAATTGAAACTGAGCAGAAAAACAGTAGGGGATATAATTTTGCGTTTAAAAAATACTTTTAACTTTTGAAAGAAGAAAGGGAAGTGGGCAGAAAGCTGGTGTAAATGATGCGAATTGTAGTGAATGCACATCGAAGGAATCCTACACTTTCTGTGTGGAAAATGGCCCAATTCTGTAATACCACGAAGTCTACTGTCAATAGGATTCAGAAAAAAACAAAGTTTAAGAGATTTAGAGCTACAAAAGTGCCAGGCAGTTGAAGAGCAGCAGAAAAAAAGCAAAAATGCGTACACAAAAAGTTTATGCGAAGATGCTTAGAAATTCTCACTGTTATTTAATCATGGATGATGGAACTTTCGTTTTAGCCGATTATCAACAACTAGCTGGGTCAAAATACTATGTGGTAAAACATCAAAAAGATGTCTCGAGAGAAGTGTGAACCAAGCCAGTCTCAAAATCTCCGAGGAAGTTCCTTGTTTGCTTCTGTACCCTCAAGAGTGACTCTTTTATCACTGCAGGAACAATAAATCAGGATATTGACGTCACAGGGTGCTTAGAAAGACGTCTGTTGCCCTTCATAAGAAAGCATCATGTAGATACAATCTTTTGACCAGATTTAACCACTGTACACTACAGCAGAGGGGCTTAGGTATGGTATGCCGAAAAAATGATACTAGTATTGTACCAAAAGAAGCCAATCCACCCAATTGCCCCGAGCTGCGCCCTACGTATAGAGTAATACTGGGTATTAAGAAGAAAGTGATTCATTCTTTTCTGTAAAGGATTGCCAGTGTTTCTGGATAATGAAGATGAACAAATAATAAATAATAAAAATTGCCTTTTGTTTGTGTAAACATAATTTTCAATTTTGTTACATTTTTCTGGGACACACTTTTGACAATTAAGTTTGTATATACTACCTATGTTTATATTATGTTTCTCGAGTGTTTTTCTGATCATTTCTAAAGTTCTAAGTATGGAATGGTTCCAATAAACTCTCTGTCTTTTGTCATGGATATTAAACCTGAGGTTTTTCTATTTAAGTGTATTATGGACGTTTTCTTCACTAGCTTGGTTATCAGGCCATTCAGGAACTCTGATTTTCTTGCCTTTTGTCTTCTTATATTAAGTTCTTTTACGTAATCTGTCTTGTTTTGGGGGATGCTTACGAGGGTGATCTGAAAAGTTTCCGACCTCAACGTGAAGATGGCAGCACTCGTAAATAAAAGCTACTGAATTTCGTTGTTCATCTGTTAACAGTTACTCACCAAAGTTTCAGCCATTTTGGACGCGCAGTTTTTATGCAACAGTCGTTTGAGTGAGTTGATGTGAGTTTTTTTGTAAAATGGACAAAATCGAGTATCGAGCTGTCATTAAATATTTGTTTTTGAAAGGCAATACGCCTTCACAAATAAAAGATGAGTTGGATTCTGTGTATGGGGACTCTGCACCATCATTTACCACAGTGAAAGTTTGGGCTGCTGAATTTAAACGTGGCCGTAAGAGCTTGGGAGACGATGAACGTTCGGGACGTCCAAAAACTGCAACTACCGACGAAAACATCGCCAAAGTTCACCAAACGGTGCTAGACGACCGCCGAATTAAAGTGAGAGAGATAGCAGAGGTTATGAATATGTCAAAAGAACGTATTTGTTACATATTAAATCAACATTTAGGTATGAGAAAGCTGTCGGCGCGTTGGGTGCCGCGTTTGCTCACGTTAGACCAAAAACGTGTTCGAATGAATATTTTCAACGCTCTTTTGGCGCAGTTTAGGCGAAATAAATCCGAGTTTTGGCGCCGATTAATTACTGTAGATAAAACTTGGATACACCATTATACGCCCGAAACAAAAATACAGTCCAAACAGTGGACTGCAAAGGGGGAACCGGCTCCAAAAAAAGCAAAAACTGTTTTTCGGCTGGGAAAGTGATGGCGACTGTTTTTTGGGATAGTCATGGAGTTATTTTAATCGATTATCTTCAAAAAGGAAAAACCATTACAGGAGCATACTATGCATCATTACTTGACAAGCTGAAGGCAGAACTTGCGAAAAAAACGGCCACATTTGCAGAAAAAGAAAATCCTGTTTCATCAAGACAACGCACCGTCTCACACCTCAGCGGTTGCCATGGCGAAAATCCACGAATTACGGTTTGAACTGCTTGACCATCCGCCTTACTCACCAGATCTAGCCCCAAGCGACTTCTTTTTGTTCCCTCATCTAAAAATTGCGCTCGGAGGACAAAGATTTTCGTCAAATGAAGAGGCAATCACCTTCGTGAACAATTATTTTGCAGAGAAAAATGCCGAGTACTATTTGGACGGGTTAGAGAGATGGGAGCATCGCTGGGAGAAGTGTGGAGAGTTACAAGGAGACTATGTTGAAAAATAAAAAAAAATTTTCAGAAAAAATGTCTTGTATCTTTGTTAAGTCGGAAACTTTTCAGACCACCCTCGTAGTCTTACAATTTATATTGTACACTTTATACAGAGTTGGACTCGGAATTCATTTCAAATAAAAAAGATGTTTAAATTGATGTTACACAAATAAAACTTACAGTTAATTAAAAAAAAGAAAAAAACTGAAATTTGGATTTTTTACAATATCTTGAATGTCGCAATTTAACATTTTTATTTTACTGTAACTTTATGTTCTTTGAAACAGTTTCAAGCAAAATCTCCCAGGAATATAATGTATACGAGACTCTCTTACTCAAAGAACTAACAAAAATGATAAAAAGCGCGATGCTAAAATATTCATATAAAGAATCCGTAATGTATATCTAGAATATCATTAGTCGTCACAAAGGCAAATAGTACGAAAAATAAAAAGATCTATTTATTGACTTCAGAAGAATAGAAAATTATAAAACTGTTTGTGTTCTGTTTATGGAAGTAATTACGAAATTGGTAGGTATAACAGAAGTAGCCCAACAGAAATTACTACAACTAATATTATATACCGTCAATTAAATAATAATTATTTTAACGCAGAAGAAATTTAATTATTTATTTATACTTTCTTATTTTGTATAAATTTTAATTAATACTTAAACGCCCGCAAAACAAAACATTTTAATCCAGATCATTCTGTACAGAACGAAGGCAACCCAATTTCATACTTTTTAGTTTTTAATAAATTATTTATCGTGTTTTCTTCATCGAGACCGATTACAAGGGATTATGTTGTTTGATGGCGTCATAAATATGAGATTTATGTAAATTTTGAAAGTTTCATAATTGCAACAGTATTTGATTGTCGTTAGTACAAATTACAAAGAGTACTAAATATTTACATCTGGATTTTGTGATTTAACAAACCTAAGTGACTTTTATGTAACTGGGATTTTAGAAAATATGCAGAATATAGAAAAGGTGAGTATTAATATTCATAAGACGCCCATTTTGCCAGACAAGATTTTTAAAATGTCTCAGCTTGCAACTAGTGGACATTATTTGAGATTTGAATAATTTAACAATTTTAATTCAGTCGGTTTTTAAACAAATCGAATTTTTTGTTCTAGTTCTTTGAGATTCTCAATAAGGGAAAATAGCAAAATTAAGGATGTACGTCACACACATAAAATTAGTGTTTCAGGAAACACCTTTAACAATAAGTGAGTAACCATATGCAAATAAAGCTTTTATTATAATTAAAAAAAAACCTTTTAGTGTTTTAATTAAAAGTATTATTTCAACCGATAACATGCCGCCAGCTGCCACTAAAAAGTTGACATTAAAAGGCTTTTAACAAGGTTTAACACCTGCTTACAAATCAAACAAAATTGATGGCGACTTGGAAGTATAATACAAGATGTACAGAAGATACAACTAGTTTGTGTCTCAATTTAGGTCTAATAAAATTGCCTTATTTGTCAGTTTATATTACAATCAAAGCTAAATGATTAGATACATGTATAAATACTGTCTAACAAACAAGTTCTTACATAATTGAATTTTAATTATTTGAAAAACAACTTAGTAATATAGTCTATATTAATTCGCTTCCAATTTTTCAACAAAGTGTTTTGCTTGTCGTATATTAAATAGAAAATCGCAATAGATGAAAATGTTAATATTCAATGTAATTGTCAACGTGAAAAAATCAAAGATGAGATTTGTTTGTTTACTTAAGTTGGAAGTCAGAAAATTCCACTTACTGTTTATCAAAACCCAGATAATTAACTCATTCTAGGGTTCTTCGCCAAAACTTAAATTTTCTAGTAGATTCTTTAGCGATATCAGCAAAAACGAATTCAATTTACCAAACTGAACCTAAAGAAATGTTAGAATGCATTCTCAAACAACGTACATATCAAAACTACCAGTTTGCAAACTAATCAAAAGGCATTCTATTGCAACTTAGAAAATGAAGACGTCAAGGCATCGACGAAATCAATCCTAAGCTAGCGATAAATAAGGTTGCTATTAGGTTCAATGAATATAAATGAGTACCAATGGAGATGACGATGCTACAAACACTAAAGTAACTTTTGAACCGTCGCGTATGTGTTTTGCTATTGGTTGCTGTTGGTTCCACACGAAATACTAAACTAGAGATTTTTGATGAACTAATTGTTTTTTATAACTACAAAAAGCCCACCTTGGTTCAGCATATTACAACCGAGTTCCAAAGAAAATCTAGAATTACCCCCAGCGCTGAAGAGTTTGTGATTCGATTGATACAGTCATTTGGATTATCTAGATTGTATTGACAAAAACTATAATGCAGCAAGGAAGCATGAAAATCTGGGAATGTAGACTGTAGACTAGAGTCATCTAAAAACAGAACCCAAAAAACATACCTATAAACATCAAAACTCCTTCATTATCAAATTTACTTTAAATTTTGGGACAAGATTGTCTTTGTCGGTCTTTGGAATCAAAGTTGATAATGTTAAAAAGAACAGCAACTTATTATTCGTCTTTGCTGATAAATAATACCTGTACTGTTGGAAATTCGTGCGAATGTAGCCTGTAGCAGAAGCATTTACTGATTAGTGTTAGCTGATAAAGTTGTAGAAGTGATGTGCTATGATACTTCTCTCTTTGATTTAAAACTTATAGATAAAAACTGTTCTGGTTGGTGTTTATGTATGAAATTATTCCAGACTTTCTCTTCTACGATTTAAAATAGAAGAATATCGCTTTTCTCATCAAAAACCGTTATTGTTTTGATTATTTAAGTTGTTTGCCTTACGTTACTATTTTGTTGAGTAGCAACAAAATCAAATTATTGTAGTAGTTCACATTAAATAAAAAATTTTCTAGAAACGAAATTATAAAATTCTGGGTTATGTTTGTTATAAACGTCTTGCTTGTTATTACTGTCATAATCAACTCTAGTATATCCAGCTAGTGATAATGCTGCTATTAACCGTTTTTACTTGATTTTTCTTTGATACAAACAATAAGAAGTAGGTAACTGAAATCCTACTGAGATGGGACTTGAATTAGGAGAAAAACACGATTCTGTCGAAATTGGAAAACTAATATGGGAACGAAACATATCATGAACAGTCCTAAATTTTGTATAATAAGTCTACAGATCTGGAGATTTATTGCCAGCTCTGGCAACCTTGCTTGTAACTGTTCCGGTAATCATTTTTTTAAATTTTCTTTTTGAAAGATACATATCTTAAGATAAGCTGACATTTGGATAAATGACAGTCGTGGAAAAGGAGCTTTCAAGCAATCCGTGCTGATGGTCTGTTTTGCTGACAGAGATCCTATATCGCAACAACGGCTGGTTCTATGAAAGTGGAATATGGATTATTGGTAGTGATGGAACGGTGACTTTTGGCTGATTCGAACACCACTGATTGTTTTTGTTTTTTCTTTAACAAAATTTTCTGTCTCATCTCTCTTTAGAGAACTTTTCCATACTTCAGAAGAGCTGATCATATTAAGGAGGAACCTTCTTTGTGGTTAGTGGAAGAGGGATTGCTTTCTAAAGCTCAGAGGAGCCCGACTCTTGTTCTAACTTTTAGTTATCTTAAGAAAGTTAATGAAGGCGGAAGCCTGACTCTAGGGCACCGCAGATTGAAGGGCATAGTCTGAACGGTGTTCGTATCTAGATTGGTGAAGAAGAATAACAGAGAGCAAAGCCCGACCTTGCACCACTGCAGGTGACCCGTCCGAGAGAGTAACCCGATTTTTTTTCGTATTTAGGCTCGTTAATGAAGGGCAAACTCTGTGCTTGGTTGGAAGGTGGAACGCAATAACATTCCAAACAAAAGTGTCTTCAATTTGTGGTTGCTGCTACTAAGAGGATTGAAAGAAAAGAAATGCTTTAGCTTGACCAAGCCAGGCTGCACGTCTGACACTTTACGAAGCCTGAGTGTCTAGGTTCTAGAGATGACGCAGCTATTTTTTTTCTATTCTTCTTCGATATTGAAGTTTCCTTTCCGGGCTTTATGTTTTTCTTTTTTTGGTCCTTAACTGCCTCGCTTTTGATTTTATTGGTCGCGGCATCTTTTCCTTCCACTGAAATTCCTTTCAGATTCTATATTCTTCTGTAGCTCGTGCTAATCATGCTCTAAACCTTGCCATCGTTTAATTTCTTGTTTGGATTGTGCAGTCTGAACTAGATCTTTCTGTTTCTTTGCACCTCATTAGTTTCTTGCCTGTTTACCTTGTATAATCTACAAAGACTTATGAGGATCTGCCAACCAGGGCTGGTCATCTCGACTGTAATAATATTCCAAACACATCTTGAGGCGATTCTTGGGGCAACGATAATCATTTATCTACGTGGAGAAACAGGGGACTAAAGAGCTTTTTAAAGTATAAAGAGAATTTTTCAGTTTGATAGTTTTTCTTTGAGTTTCTGTCCAGTCCAGTCCGGAGAATATTATTTGGCGCAATAGTATTTTCTCAGATGGAAAAACGTTACTTTGATCCTCACATATTGTCACAAATCAGTTCCGAATGAATATTATGGCAAAAAGGCATCTTTCAAATGACCCTATTAACAAAGGTTCTAAACAAGTGTTGACTCTTTTATCAAAATGTATTATAAGAGGTTTTTGGTATTTTTTTAACAATTAGGTGAAGTACATTTTGAAGCACAAAAGAGCACATCAACATGGTGTTCCAAATTTGGAAGTTATGTCATGAATAGTAATTGTGCGTATACAGCGTTCGCGATGTTTATGGGCCGTAATAGGCCATGGTTTCATTTTGTGAAAGTGGAAGTGTTTTCTTTTTTTTTTGAAACTGTTGCATATACGTTTGCTTTGTTAAAAAAGATCTCAGTTTTCCTTATATTTCGCATCTATTAATGTCAATTATAATAATTTATAATGCCAAAGATTATAAATAAAACACAAAGCTGCAAATTATAAGAACTTTCAAACATCTTAGAAGAATTAATTCAAATTTAAAGTTGCAAGATATCTATAATTTGCTAGAAGACATTTTTGGGGTAAGTAAATACATTAAACGTTTTGCTTGAATTTACGGAAGCTGATAATCTTGTTTTGTAGGTTGGGCGTTTTAAATTAGAAGTGATTGTGTTACAGAGACCAGACGAGTTGAAATCTTCGGTATCTGGCAAACAACCCAAAAATAATTTGTTTTGGAATCATTTTTTAAAATAAGATTTGCAACAACTAATTTGGCAATACAACTCTCAAAATCAGTATTTTTCTTTGAATGGTTTTTTGGCTAAAGTAAAGAAAAATTATGAATTTAAGGGAGGGAAGACAATTTTATATAAGATTTTGAAATCTATGGGTTACAAGTATAAATCAGTTAACGGTCACAAAACTCTCTGTGAACAAAAACATGTTGCATTTAAAATTGCCTTTCTTAGAAAATTTTTATAGTATCTAAATTCCAGTGAAAATATTCGATTCATGTACCTAGATGAAACATGGACCTTCCAAAATGGATCCGTGATTCGACATTGGGTACACTATTTTGCATGCGGGATATAGGGGGCGGGTTTTTGGAAGGGTGCGATTTTTTTTTAGATTCTCAAAATAACGATCGGGATTATCACGCGACCATGACATATTTTTCACAATTGGATGGTTAATCAGCTCATCCCTGCTTTGGATAAGCTTGGGGGAAAAAGTGTAATTGTTATAGACAATGCTGCTTACCATTTGGTGCAATTGGACAAACCTCCAATGCTTTCTTCCAAGAAAAGCCAAATGCAGGAATAGTTGACTAACCACAATGTCAAATTTAATTCAAAATTTTCCAAAAAGCAATTGTGGGATTTAATAAAACCTTTTTGATCGGACGATAAAAAGACGTACGTAATTGATGAACTGCTGAAAGAGAAAGGATATGAAGTTCTTCGAATGCCTCCGTACCCATTTTTAGTATAATCCAATTGAAATGGCATGGAGAAATCGTGTCCAGAATTTATGGCTTGAGTCTCTTTCAAAATGTTCTTCATACATGTGGTAAAATTTCTGTGATCACTGCGAAAAATTTTATTTAGGCTGACTGGAAAACACATATGGGGAATCTTTCGTTGACAATATTCCTCCTTTTATTATTTCGCTTGCAGAATCTGACTTTGAATCTTTTTCGGATGATTCAGAGGTAGACTCATCTCACGAACTAATGGAAGTGGAATGAGGGCTTACAACTATTTGGCATCAAAATGTTTGTGTAATATCATTACAATCATCTTGTGGAAAAAACTTTGTATAACAAATACATGATCATCAGTGGTCTTTATTACTTGCAATGGAACCCAGGAAAATGCTATGCAGGTGTTGGTATCCCTAGAGGAAGTTTCTACAGCGTGGTGTAGCCACAGTTCTTAATCGTTTAACAAAGGAACGGCACTAGAGACACCCTACTGCGTAACATTCTAGTCAGTGCACCACTTGCAAAAACATAGCTTTGATCGTCAGCACCCAAACACATTAAGTTTCAGTAATTCTTCAAGAATTAATTGTGGCTACATTTCATTTTTGAAAGTTGCCTATTTGGTAGAAACCGTACTTTTATGATCATGATGCATATATATATATATATTACTGTTATTGTTGAACAAATGTAAATAATACATTATAAGTAAAAATTCTTTAAAATTATTTTTATTGTTGTGCTCTTAAAGCAGTACAAAGCAAGAAACCTTTAATTCTCACGAGTCCCCTTACACTCTTAATTACTCAAAAAATATCATACAAATTTCCAGCATCTGAAAGTAGTCATAATTACACATAAATTTCTTATACAATTAGGAGAGTTTTCTAGTGTAACAGATTATCACCGTCTTTATCCTTAAAGCAGAAAGTTTGAACATTTAATTTCAATATTTTACAGGAAATAGAAATTTTTTTAAAACAATCTTTTAGCGTAATCAATTTACAGATTTACAAAAAAAGCAACAGCATGAGGTCAAACTGTCATAAAATCAAAACCTTAAAGTACATTAAGCGTCAATAAAATTCTACAAGCCGAGTTAATAGATAAACAGCCCGGTTTACAATATTCAAACTGTCATTCTGCCACAGCCATTAAACATCGTGAACCCTGTATAGCAACACAGATTTTCAGATTTGGTAGAATGTTTTTGCTAAATCTTAAACTTTTAATTTATTTTATTTATTTATTTAATTTATCAGACTAAATGGATGCTTTTAACAGTGCTAAAATCTGAAGTTTTATAGTGATCAAGTTGTTCGCTAAAAGAAAATGGAAAACATTCTTGATATATACCCTTTAATTCACTAACTGCTTCAGTAGATAATAATTCGTACCTTCTCTCTGCAAATTTTGCCAAAGGTAGCAAATAAGACGACGTACTGCGTATATGATGCAAGATATCCATTTACTAACAGAAACTTCAAAAAAAGAACGATTAAAATCTGAAATTCTCAAACTGGTTTATCTACTACCTCTCGCTTTCGTGTTACAGTTTTTGTTTTTGAATTAATGAGAAAAAATGATTCCTACCGTTAATTTAAATACATTTAGCGCGTTATGCACCTATTTTTATAATGTATCATATTATCTGGATATAGTTTTCAATAATATTAACTGGCACTTAAGTGAAATCTAGTGCAATATTAATTATGAGCTCATATTTAATTAATGGCGTGTTTTGAAGAAGTCGAGTTGAAAAGTGATCGTTTACGCTTCTATTAATTCCATTGTCCATTCATAAATTATTATTTTTATCCCTCAAAACGTTTCCTGCTTATTATTCTTTTTTAACATCTGTGTAAATCTGAATATCATTGTTAAGACTGAGAAAAGGTCTAATTAGTACGAAGCTAAAGCTAATCTTTCATTACAAATGCCTATCATCATCATCATCACTATCATCATCATCTTAACTCATTACCGTTTTATTTAAACGCAACATTAACTCAAGCAAGAGGTGGGGTGTGCCGGTAGAAAGTTCATCAAAAAGCTTTTACTACTACTACCTTCCTGCATACAAGAAGAAGTCCATGTTATTTTCTTGCGAGACGTGTATTCAGTAGTGAAGAAACTTTAGTGTCGTTTAAATGGGTCCACTACATCGTTTAACGTCTTTATTTAATTCGAGTGCGATCGACGTGAATGAAAACTTGAAAAACATGGGGGTTACTAGTAAAAAATATAAATTCTCGAGTGACTTGGACATTTTTATTAACGAATCTGAAAGGATAAAAAACAAAGCTTATATTTGGACGTCTGTGCGGTTTCCTAAGAAGAAGAAAGGTTGGTTTTAATACTATTATTTTAATTATGATAATTTTTTCGTTACGATTCTGTTCTTTTTGGCATATCCAAGGGTTATTATTAATTGTATACTTTGTCAGCATGTCGAATGTCAACTTGAAGTTGTCAATTTTTCTATATTTTAATTGTTCTAAATTCCTTGTGATGTTGTTCCTCAAACAGAAATATAAAAGTGAGTTTTTAAGCTTATTTGAAGGTTTTTGTGTTGGTAAATCTTCTTTTCTGTTAGTTTTATGCTTCAGTAGATTTCGCTTTTTTCTTGAAAAGTAGAGTAAAGTTGATTTTAAGTATTTCAATAATCCCACTCAATATGTACTCGGTTTGTTAAAAACAAATTTATAAACCTCTTATGGTTTTTAAATTCATCTTATAAATTAAATCTTGTATGTTGACTGTGGTGAATTGAAGAAAATGAAATCTTTAGAAATACCGAGTTTACTTTCATGAATGTGATGATAAAATAGTTATATAGAGTGATCATAAAGTTAATTAGTTTAGTTAGTTCATAAATACATTTTTAAAATAATAATTAGAAGTGAAGTCTTGTTTGTTTCAATATCGAATTCAAAAACAACCTTTTAACTAATTCAAAGCAAAATTAGCCGGTTTTTAAATAAAAAGTGAATAATGAATGCTGTCTTTATGCACGAAGGTTATGTTGAAATGGAAAGAAAATATCAATGAATGGGTTTTAAAGCCGTGTGAATCATCCTGTAGGATAAAGTTCAAAGGCGATCAATATGGTAACTGCAACCCTAAAAAAGCCCCTACTAGACTTTTATCTTTGTTTTGTTTTTAAGCGTATTCTTTCTAAAAATGGACATTAAATATTAATGTAAACCTTTAAATTATCGTGGTATTAAATCAGGTTAAGATATTTGAGTTTTTTGGGTTTGTGTACTTTTTGAATTTTCTCGAGCTCCGAAGGATGCTTCTTTTCCCTAACCGATACAACATCAATGCAAAGATTCGTTTTGTTTATTGAATATACCACCAGTAGTATTGTAATAACAATAATTGCCTATTATTACAATTGAATCATTACAGCTTCCGTTGAAATTTGAGAGGAAATCCTGACAAGCTAAGGCAAAAAAGCTCGTAGCATAAAGCTAAGGTCACGAATTTGATTTTTTGTTTTGGCAGCTGCAACAAACAGGAAAATATTAGTTTAATTGCCTAAATATTATAAAGGGGATTTTCTCAGTTGATCCAAGTCGTTTAAAACGTCATTTTCTTCATTTGATGGAAGGCACCATCCTGAAAAATAATTTCTAATCCAAAATATTAATAATTAAAAATAATAATAATATCCAAGCGATGTGACCACAAATTCAAATTTGATGTGCAAAGCGAAAAAGAAAATTGAACTTGATTCTTAGATGTGTAGGTGTTTGCTTGAATGAGTTGTACAGGACGGCTTGAAGGGCTATTAGTCTTGCTGATTGCTTTTGTTATCTAATAAATCTCTTGGCGAAGATATTTCTCTATGCAGTCAGTTTGCTACAGGACTATACATCACCTGTATTGATATACTAAATGATTCAAAATAATTAATGACAATTGATATGATAACACGTACGATACTGGTTGATTAAATGACAACTAGCAACAACGTCACTTCTAAGCTGCAAAAATCACTGAAATATTAACGCAAAAATTTAAAACTGTATCAATAATTTTGAATGATTTAGTATATCAGTATTGTAAGAAAATTGTACTTACGTTCTGTTAAGTCTGAGACCGAACCATTAAATTTGAGTACAGTATCTTTTAGACATCTAGAGTTATATATTTGTCACTAAAGAGACCATCACGGCAAAAACGTGAATCCCAGTACTCAAAAACTTTGGAAACAGGAGTTTCTTCTGTTTATAATATTTCTCTTTCTTTTTTCTTCAATTTTCTTTTGCTGAATGTTCTGAACGTTTAAGTTTTAAATGTTCATCTATGTTCCTCAACGATGGTGGCTTTATTTAAGAAAAGAAAAACTGGCAAACTTGTATTTTCCCGTTCTTGACTTTGTTGAATTTTAAGGAAGCTGTGGGCTCCCAATACCAGTACCATACCATATAAGTTTTGTTATTATTTTTTACCGAGATCAAAAAGTACCCCTTTGAATACCCAAGCAAATTGTCTTTAAATTAGTAATATTTAAGATTTCTTCTTGCCAGTATCTTTTTGTGTGATTATCTGTGACGAGCATGTTTTGAATAAACAGTTGACAATTTTATCATATCATTTTCTTTTTGTTTTGAACTTTCGTTCAGCTAAGATCATGCTTGCTTTGGAGATTGTCGACTGCTGATGTTAGCGAAGGTCCACCACGCTTATTGAATAGTTAAATTAGAAGGAATTTGTCGAATCTCGATTAAGAATTCTTAGAAGGTAGTTTTACGTACCTTAAAGGCGAAGCTTAATCTTAGACCGTCTATTAAGAAAACCAAGTTTTGCGTACCAATTCAGGCGGGGTAGGTCTGTAAGCAATTGGGTTACATTATAATTATCCGAATGTGAAGCATGAAAAAAGCAGTTAATGAAGTGAATAGTTGTATCATCAAAGGACGTTAGAGACTGTTTAAAGGTATCCAGCCTAAAGTAACTCCGTGTTATCTAATACAGGAGGCATTCTTAGGATGTGGTTTCCCTTGATAAGTACATTTTGACTCAATAAACTTAAAAAATTTGTGGGTGTACCAGTTAAATGATTTTTCTGGATTTTATTCAAAATAATAAATCTAAAAACATTGAGATTAGAAATATTTAACGCGTACATCACGACAGTACTGATATTGAATTAAGCGCCTATGGCATATCCTTGTCGTAATCTCAAAAAGTTCAAAGGTTTTATAAGCTGTGTTCAGCTGTATTTATACTGTAGTAAAACAACAAATTTGAATGTTTCTTTCAATCTTATCATTTGACAGAAAACCAGACCACCTACTAATCAAAATTAAAATTTTTTTAATTCAACAAGGAATCAATCACATCTTGAAGCTTCAACGTCTTTGAAAACAGTAGTGATATACCAACATTTTTAGGTTGTCAAGATTATCAAACTTGGATCATTTTTATAACAGAACCTTCTTATTTAATCACCAATTGAGACATTTAATATTGAACACCTACGCTATCAGTTTGGGAACATAACAGTAGATGTACTATAACTTTCTGTCTACTGTCTACGAATACCATTTCCACATCGTGATCATGTTTTTACATTTTCCATTCATTCTAGTTTGTAAGCCTACACGAATTTCGTCTAATTTTTCTTCTGTAATAACTAACCAGGCTGATGTAACGTATAAAAATGTTTAATAAATTCACTGCCGTGTTAATACTAAATTTTCAAGTATCAAAATGCACGCTATTCGTACGTAATGTACAATTATTTTTAGACTTACGTAAGTCCTCCTTTCAATTGCCTTTTTATTCAAATAAATCTCTTCAAATTCAATTCTCAACTTCAAATCAGTTTTCTCTTGAAGAAGAAATCAGGAAGTAGGTTTAAAAACAACGACATTTAAATTAACGTCGGCCTTCAGCTCTCTTATATCCTACTTGATGAATTATTAAAACAAAATGAAAAATCTCGATAATTTCTAATTATTGTGCTCGTCGGCAAATGATGCAGATTATCATTATTTTTTTCTTTAAAGAACCACACGCGTTACAATATGATCATCGTCATTATTAGATTATTTTCTCCGTTCTAATAAGTATAGTGGCCCATTTTCTACGGTAAAACGATCGTAATAAAAGTAATAATATTTTATATATTCAGTGACGGCAAATTTGCAGTTTGTAATAATACAAAACTCAATTACGATTTATTATTTTAGACGTATAGATAGATAGGTAGAGATACGAAGCCAATTTCTTCTTCCTTTAACCTCCTTCGGCCATCATCATATTTAAAATCGAAATCGTTTGCCGATGTCGTTACGATTAAATAACTTGGTTAAAAAGTAGAAAGACATTGGCCAGTTCTCTTAATTCTCTCCTCCTTTTAAATCTTTGGAAGTAAATGTTGTTAAGTAAAAGTAAAGTCAACAAATAGGACGAAAAAATCGTTTTAATTTAGTAGGTACACTTTTACACGCGTTTATTATCATTATTATTGCTTCTATTAATTTTAATTACGAATTTGTTATTTTTTGGCGCTTCTAATAATAATGAGCTGTTTTAAATAAATAAATAAAAGAAAGAAAAAGACTCACTTTAAAATTTCTAGAAAGTGTATAAGTATGTGGTTCTGCCATATTGCGTGAAGATATATGGTTTTCGTACCCTGGCATTCAATTGTGTTAAAGAGATTTCTATTTAATACCAATAATTGCAAATGAGATATTTATGTGAACTGAGAATTCTGTTTTGCATGCTTAACAACATGTTTACAACAACATTTGTTGTTTGTTTATAACTACATAGACTATGTATACAGCATGCGTGCGTGGTGGTTTCACCTGCTTTGTGTACGACATACAAATAAGGTTTATTAACCTTAATTCATTAAAATGAAACTAAATGTTCATTTATGTATTTGCAAGGACAACGATTTAATTACCTTTTCGATGTGAAGATTTATCATGAGTAGCTTAAGTGTAAAGTTTCTTGGAGAAATTAAATTTACGTATTAACGTGTTAATTACCTTGGTACTTTAGCTTAGTTGTTTAACAAAGTATCGATGGAAGAAACCTGAACAAATTCCCCTTCTATAGCTGTGATTTTCCAAAGGTCATTAACTAACTGATTCTTCTTCTCCTTCAGCTTATTATTATTAACTATAATCAATATTTTCTGTATTATGCAAATTTCCAGACATAACAAAAGTTGACATTTCAATTTTCCCGCATTTTCCCGTCAATACGCCATTTTTATTTCTGGACAATCTTCACAACAGGATTTGAGGCTTGTAATAATAATAATACCAACTGAACTACCCCCAAACATCTTCGCCAAAGGTGTAGCAAACGGATAACGGACAATACAACTCTATTCCAGGGTTACTTAAAGAATGAATTTTCGAAAGAATGAAAACATTGTCTGATTAGTTAAAAACAGATTTGTGAAAAGTGAAATATGAACTAAATATCTTGATGTTCTACATAATGATTGATATCAAAGCAACTCACCAGTAGAAAGGCAATGATTAATTGAAAATGCATATAATTTCTATAACTGCTCTTGATGTGAATATGTAAAATATCTATCTCTCTCTCACTTCTATTAGTCTGCACCGGAAAGTATTGGTTCCTCCTGTAGGCCCTGACCATCCTCTTTTTTAATTCACTTTAATTCTATCAGTCAACAGCTACTGGAGATTTTCTGGTCGGCCGTCACCGCACTGAAATCCTCTGCGAAATGTGGGGGTTGTGGTTGTACTCTAAACATCCAATAAAGGACATCAACTTTCCTCGGTATTAGGGTGCTTCTATTTACTTCATAACAAATTCTTCCCCGTTTTGACCAGTCATCACCAACATCATTTGACTGCTCTCAAAAGCACTTTTAGCGCTACTGACAGATTACTTGTACCGCCATAACAAGCAACTCCGACATCGACTTATAGTCCAGTCAATGAGCTGGGAGAATAAAAAAAAAACACTCTGCACGAATTTAAAAACTCTTTTTTGCAATGAGTTCTATATGACCCCAAGATCATTCATGACCCTCTCCCCCGCTCCACTTTCTGCCCCAAATCGCGAAATCAACCCTTTTAACCACCCTCCTTTCTGGAGATTTTTTTATTTGTGAAAATGTGTGAATCTTAGCTCAAAAATGGCTTCTAGGAGGTTTTTTGGGTCGCTGATTACGAATCCGGCATTAGTTTTCCGGAAAAGTGAACCTGGCCTGAAATCCAAAAATTTTTTACGAAATTGGGCAAAATTTTCCGATTTTTCACGGCCAGGGTGGTTTTTCCGGAAAACAAATATCGGATTCGTGATCAGCGACTAAAATACCCTCTAGGACCTACCTTCGTGTTAAAATTCAAAATTCTCACGAACAAGAAAAATTTTTCCA
>VTPC01090701.1:355936-453712 GCA_011009095.1 Ignelater luminosus
ACGTTTTCATTTGGTTATTAAAGCTTTTTTGCGTTTAGCTAAAGTATTAGTATGCAGCTAGAATCTTCTAAATTATTATTCTTGGTATCAACAATTCTGTTTTCGTAAAGAAAATCAAAATATTTAGGCAGCATTTCTATAACTTTGTGTGAAAGAGAGCAAAATGTAAAGTAATTTTGATTGTATGGCAGAACCGTGATGCTTTCTAACTAGAGAACTTTTAAATTAGAAAATTTCTGCGGTAGGCAAATACTTATCTGAAAATTTTTGGAAATGTCTAAAAAGTGACAGAGAGAGTGACAGTTACATTTAAAATCAAAATTTATGAAAATACACATTTTGCACGAAAACATTGTAAATCGAATAATAAGCAAATCCTGAATTATCTTGTAACATTAAAGTAGCGACGTTTCTAAATGACGATGTTCTCTTTGTAAGAGTGATATATAGAGCAGCGCACCTGAGAATTTGGATGATGAATGACAAGCAAGTAATTTTCATTTAGAATTTAAAAAAAACATGGAAATTAATAATTTTGCACCTAACATGAGATTGTCAGTTTTCGTTACTTTCTCCATTAGCATTTGCATAACTTTTTCACAATTTACTACTAAATATAAAAGAACAAAAATAAGATTTTTATGACTCTTTAATCTAACAGCACAGCGAACTCTGAATAGATAAAAAACTAAAAGTCTAAAAATATCTTGATTAACAACTATGACCGCTACTCAAAAAATATGTAAAATATTTTATTATAGATATAAACAAAAGAATAGCGGGAAAATATGAAACCAGTTTATATGGTTGCATTCCCTTTTTTTTAGTTAATGATAAAAATAATTTAGATTTTTAGTGATGAATAGTCAGCTAAAAGTTTAACATTTTAACATCTGATTTTTCTAAATTGAAAATAGTTTAATAAAGCGCGGAAATGGAAAAGGGTTAATGGCAAGCCATCTTGTTATTTAGGCCTGAATGATTTTTACTGGCAGAAGGCAGAACCTTACAAGAATTTTATAGTTACGCTAATTTAATGTTACGCATCGTGAGCTATAGTTTTAGTTGCGATTCGCGTAGCTTTTAACCGTTAAGCTCCGCTTTAGTTCGTTTCAGAATGTTGCTGTTTGCTAGTCGAAGGGAAACTATCAAAACGCATTTACGGCCGGCGCTCTTGCACCAGTAAACACAAAAAAAAGTTGTTTAGAGACGAGACGCTTCTTTTCGTTTCTTTCGATTGGGTTTACGTAAATGGGTTGTAATTATTTAAGAGTTATTTATTTCGTGTGATTTTTATTTAAATATGTGTGAGAACCGAATGCAACATTGTTGTATGCACAATAATAACACGATGTGGAAGAATAACTGTAGATTAAGCGATTGCATAATTACGGGATGAGAACCAAAAACGAGTTTTTTTTCCTATAATATAATTGTGAAATGTAAGGTTTTCCAGTTTTAGTGGATTTAGTTTGAAAGAAGACTGACTTTCTATATGTGTGATGTTTATAGATAATAATAAAGGTTTGTGCAGTTTTTTATAATATTTTATCTCTAGTTTAATTTCTTATTATTTAAGCTAGTTCGTAAGAACGTCCCGTAAATTCTGCCAGAAGTCAAAGTCAGTGAAACGCAGTAAACTCTGGACCGAAGCCAGATGGATTTCTAGGCCAATATTAATTTTAAATTACATGTACTTACTCATTTGATGCAGATGTTACGATATCGTTTGCGATTTTCACTTGTTTAGTTCCTAAATTACATGATTCAAGTGGAAATATTATCAAGCATAATATTGAATTTGTGACACTTAAAATATGGGACAAGAAGTAAATAGATAGACAGAAATGAATTATTAAAATGAAGCGGAAATGATATGGATTAGTGTTTCGTTTACATATTAATTTAGTGGCATGTTAGTGCATAAAACATTTGAGAGTCTAAAATTCTACTTTTAAAAGCTTTTTAAAATGATGTTTCAAATTTAAGAAAAACTAGGAACGGTAACAATACAATAATGGTATACAACTTTCTAATTATCTTGAACTTATGGTTTTCCGCCCTTGTAGTTGCAAAATAATTTAAAAGATGTCGCGTCTATAATATAACGCATTAGCGATATATTGTTAGCAAAGATCTCTTCTATTTTTGTAACGTGCAAACATAAATTTTAATGATGGTTTATTATTATTATTATTACTTAAATAAATAGAGTGTTTTGACACAGATTAAGATTCTATTAATATTTATGAAAATCCTAATATATATTTGAAAATAATTACCCCACTGCTGATTAATCTTCAGACAGTGTTTACAATAAATGACAATATTTATTGTACAAGAGTAAACAATGATGCGTTAATGATAGTAGGTACATACGTTTGGTAATTATCTTAATTTTTGTTTAAATGGTTAAGGTTAGGTAATAAAATTATCATTAGCACGTAAGCTCATGGTATAGCAAAGCAATGGAAACTCTGAATAATCTATTGGAAAATGAGACTCTTTCGTTAACAGGAATAGTTCTTAATTTTTCTTTTTATTTCAAGTCTTAAAATACCATAAGATGTGCGGTTAAGGCAAATTGAGATTTTTGTTCTAAGCCATTTCATGTTGAGGAACGGTAGAACACCGTGTCAATATATTCTTAGTGGGTATTCGACACAATTCTATATGGTAAGTTCTACTTCACGAATAGTGATGTTTTGGTTTGTCATTTGTGGCATGTCCGTCCACCACCTAGGGTTTGATTATATAGCCTCCACCACGTCAAGACAGGCTTTTCGAAGTGAAACATTCCATCATACATGAAGCTTTCCCCGTCTTCGCAAAAAAACATCAAATATAGAATAGAGATAGGTCGATAAAACATACAGGCGTTACTCATGCAGTGAAGTATGTATAAATTGCTTAAATATCTAGGGTTAAAGCTACTATAACAATCATTGTTGTCCACTGATATGATAACGTCGCGTCTTTGCCAGTGGGCTGTTCTAAGATACCTAGACGACTTTTGCGAGAGACGTTAGAAGTAGGCTTCCTTCACCGATTCGCCCGTTAGAAGGCTTGTCTTGAAGCTATGTCCATTAATGTTCAGAGTGTAGGTTGTCATAGTTAGGTCTTGCAAAACAACAATTATACAACAAGTCTTCCACATCGTTTTTTGTCACTTTTTTTTGTAAGTATCACTAGATATCACTTTCTTATGCATAAGAGGAGGGAAAGAATTAATAGTTCCTTTTTTCTTTTCTGGCCTGGAAGATTCCGTTTCTGTTGGGTGACAACGATAGGCATTCACACCTGGTGCAACTTTGAGAATCTCATGGTGGCGCGGGGGTAAATGTTAACTTGCAATAGTGTGATTTGTACTGGTATATTTGACTAATATAACCAGAACGGACCATATTTAGCTGCTGGAATGAAGGTAGAAAGCTTTCAAATAAACTGTCAAATCTGACTGTCCATTACAATTCCTGATTACAAACAGAAGCTTGAAAGACAAAGATTTTACAAAGTGACACTAGAATAAAAGCAGTTCCAGGGTGATCTTTCGCTTTGAACTGTTATTCACAAGTTTGCACCATCTACCGGATTTATAATCCTTTTTGGGCCACTTAAGCAGTTTTCTTTAAGTGGGGTTATTTTGCCACTTTTCTTAGAAGCAATTTTGAGTATATATCAATTGCTTGTGATATTTGAGCTTAGCAGCCAACCATTGGGAATCACAAAACTGCCCCATTTTATATTTGGAATATTGAGAATTCTAATGACTAAAGGTCAGTGATCCTTAAATCTCTTCTTTCACGTTGGCGTTATCACTTGATGCCGATACCCATTTATTATAACTGAGACTATTGACTTTACTAGCTTAGAGAACGTGAAAATTTAGTGAAAATTCGTCTTTCCTTTTTGTTCGAAGAATATAGAAAGTAACTTCTTGCTTACGACATTGCTCTGTTATTCTGGGAATGAGAGATCCAATCCAAGTGAAACACAAACGCATGTCTGGAAGAAAATTTTTCTGTGAAGTTTATATCCTTCTGGCAATCTGCGATAGCCTACCTCGAACTACCTGAAGTAACCATGTTGTTGACCATAAGTAACAAAACATTGCCTTGACAACGTTTAACAGCGAAGGGTTAATTCTATTTATGATACCTGAAGACATTTCACTATATTTAAAATTTCGATTTGTCTTAGTACAGAGAACTTTTGTAGGGTTTGTTTATATCAAAACGAAAAAAAAAAAAGAAATTTTAATTGTGAAACTGAGCAAATCCTGTCTTTACTTTGTCTTGTTCGAAAACACTTTAGTGCTTGCCTTTCTACATATGTTTCGTTCTGTCCAACTTCAGTACCTAACAACATTAATTTTTAGGTTCTATCTAACTATTCTTCCACTTTTAAGCTACCTGATCTACATTTCCAAATCCTTTTAAAAATATTCTTCTTGAGATTGCACTCCTTTACCTTTCCTTCGACCGACATCTTGGTTTATTTTCAGATTTCCCGTAAGAGAAACATAAGTCGTAAGGATTTGATCAGAGAATAAGCAAAATCAGATTGGGTTAGGTTAGGGAGAAAGTTTTTTCTTGTTTTCGTTCATTGTCTCAGCAGAAAAGTGACAAGAGTATTTGATATACATGCAGTATAGTACAGTACATACTTTTTTAAGATTGAAAGGAAAGTAAGAGTCAGTATCGAATAATTTTTCTAAATTCCAACTCGTCTCGTCTAATAATCAAGGATCTAATAGCGTTTCGAAATGTTCGGTAACTCACCAATTAGCTAGCGGGCTGAAATGCAAATTACCGAACAAACAAGATTGATTAAAACGATATCTGGCGCCCTATTAACTTTTAAAACTCACTTCGTGTTAGATTTAATTAAATGCTAACATTACTTTTACATTTTTTGTGGTTAGTGGGAATTACAAGTGAAAATGTGAATTATTAATAAAAAGTAAAGTTTAATGAAGATAAAACGTTTATTATAAAAATTCCAGGCTAATATTAATAAAGTTTGTGTTTTTGTTAATTACGGAATTCTAAGAATGGCATATTTGTTACTAAACCAGGACAATTTAACTTTCTTTCTTAGGGTGGGAAGTGCCCAATTATTTTTGTTAAAATGTTACCTAACAGAAAAGCTTTACTGCTTTTTTTCAGTAGACAATTCGAAATTATATTTGAATAACTTATTCAATACTTCCTTCTTATGATTATGCAAAACAATAAAAAAATGAATATAAAAACTAAAATTTTAAAATGCTACACTATTACCTTTTTAAAGCAGATGTACTAAAGGAGCTTCTTTCTGTCTGTTAGTATTAACATAAGTAGACACATTTATAAAAACGTGCAAATGTACAGCACATGTTGTAAAGTGATGAGAACAAATGTTCTTTCTCGTTTATATCATTACATACAAAGCACACTAAACACGGCCATTCATACTTTTTGATGGCATTAGAAAGTGATCCGATTGTAAATAGCAATGAACTTCAGTCTTTTTTATACGCCTTTCTTGAGAAAGTAATTATCAAACGAGACCATAAGAGCACTTAAATGCTCCTGCTGCTGCCGCTTTACAACTTTTTTTTATTAACTTTTTTTTTAATACCTCCATATACTGGTATTATAAGTGAAATATGGTAAAAATATTTACACTGCTGATGATTATAAGAAGTGAAAACTACTGTTAATAATGATTAATTGATCTCTTCATGTCTTTCATTGTGATTATGTTCACTTGTTGAAACTCGACGAAAATAAATGCAACACACCTACATTTAAGAAAATAAACATTTTTAAACATGAACTTGGCTGTGAACTAAAAAAAAAGATTCTATTTTTAAATGTCAACTTGTCCTATTGCACAATTTATAAACTGTTTGGATTTAATAAACAGGTGTTGAATAAAATATTGCCCTGCTTTAGCGCCAACAATTATTATTCTAAGCTCTTTTGCAAAACATTAAGAGTGAAATTATAATAGGAATAACATTTAGAAATTAACGTAACCGCTGCATGTAAATTAATACATTTCATCAGATGTACCTATTATTCCAGTTTAAAAATAGAACATAATAATGAGAACGTCATGGGTAATAATAAATTTTGGAATTTCTCTAAAATTACAAAACCATATTTAAATATGGTCTGATATAAAATCTGGCATATGTTATTCTAATTAGAACTATACTTTTAATTCTGTATTACAAGAACACGAAATTTGTATGCACTGATACAACGGTCTTATCTAATACTTATAATTTAGTGTGGTGATTACTTCCTGGTAAAATGAATTACACCAATCTATTATAGAGACCTATCTTACATTCTACAAGATTTTTGATCTAAATAAATTTTTTATTTGATTAAGTTTCTAAATATCAAAATCGAAATTAGGAAATTAGAGGAGTCCACGAATTTCAAACCTACTATAGTTCATAAAAATACAATTATGCTAATATTTCATTAGATTCTTTTTATCCAATCTTAAAATTAAATTTTAAATCGATAAGAAGCTTTGAAATATCCACAAAATTCAATTTTGATACTGATTGATATACCGTCGATATTATCAACCTCCTTTCCGACCTCCATAAATTGCAAAATGAAAACAAACAAATCGCCAACTCAATAAATTCCTTCTTTGAAAAAATAATATTTAAACTAATGAATATTTAAATTAGGTACGAAACGGTAAATCCAATCTATAATATAACAGTACATCTAACTGAATTCCTTTTGCCTTCAATTACTTACTAATTAGTGCTACTTATGTACATTTGTACACATTTTTTTATCTTATGTTCGGTATAATTAAATTGATGATTTTCGTGTCTTTAAATTTACAGAGTTGGTTTTCATGAAAATTATGTCATGCCTTGAACTTAATTTGATTAAATGGTAATAAAAGTACCACTACTAGAACTTGATGTGTCCGTAAAACAGAAATAACCTTCTTATGTAGGTTTTACATATACCGAGTGTCCACCTTCTACCAATACATATTCAATGAATACAAAACTCTTTCTCTTTAAAAAATTTTTTTCCACAACATCCTTTTTGGATAAAGCTTGATAGTCAAGATGCTTGCAATCTTTGATCATTTTCAAATTTGTCCAAAATACTTTTACGGAAGTCGTCTTTTTTTTCATTTGCTTTTTACTCAAATCTATGAACAATACCTTCCTGTCTCCAGCATAGAACAATAAAGTGCTTTGCGGAATTTTTGCGGACTTCCCCCAAAAAAATTTTAGGCAAGAGGAAATATTCTCTGTATACGGAAAGGGCAGGGACAAGTGGAATTTAATGTAATCATCAAAATCACTAAGAAAGTAATGACAGTAAAAAGTAAAATACAGCCTGAGGAGAGTCAAGTGATTTCTACGAATTAACATTTGGGTTTTGTTTCAATCATAAAAAGTTCAGCAAATAAAATATAAAATTTGAAAACTGAACAAGTCCAGTGTGATAACTAAGGACTTTACTTATCAATATGATTATTGCAGAATTTCTGTCAAAAAGTTTCTTTAGAAATATTTTAAATGAACTAATAAATTGATAAAATTATGCGCAAAAAGTTACCAAAAAAGACAATCAAGAAGGTAGCTTTACAAAAGTGACTTTTTACACCTAGTCGTTCTAGCGCCTCGCACCTTCTTCCAAAATAAATCTTTGACATTATCTAACATTGGAATTCCAGTCAAACCAATTTAAAATTATTTCCTTTGAAGCTTTTGCTTTATTACAAACAGAAGACGTTTGCTTAGGCGTGATCAATTAGAACACGAGTCGGTTTTGAATTTCGACTAGTTCTGTTCTTTCAACAAGAATGTATTAAGACTTTTGCCAACTCGTTTTGAACCAAACTGATCTTAGTCTTCTTGTAGTTTATTAATCGGAACATCCCTTTTATCAGTTACTAATTTTTATTTCTTCAGCTTTTGTTCTTTAGCAATTGACTGAAAATTAGATGCCCCTAACTACTTTACATTGCCATACCACCTCACTATTACAACTTTCTTGCCATCATTAGAAGTTTTTAAAACGTGCTTCATGCTTTCATTTTTAAAATAGCCTTATTCAAAAACGGAATAATGCGTTCTAGTAATTTTAAAAGTGCTCCATACTCTTCCCGAATACCTTTAGCTGAGTCTGGTTTTTTAATAGTAAAAAGTCATTCAAAACACCACCTCGACCAAATAGGCATAAAAAAGTTTATGCCCTTAAACATAATACGTTCTGTTTTCTTCATAAATCTTCAATTTCTTTTTTCCTGATGGTTTTCAATTTTGGAAAGTCTTCACCTAACTTTAAATAAATAATTGGCGAAGTGTTTTGCAATTCATCAGTTAAAAGGTAGATATATCTCCTGTCTTGATACCGTAGCTCGTTTTTCTTTCGACTTCATTCTTTTGTAATTAATGTTTGATTATTTAAATGGCGCTTTCTCGATATCTTTGGTAACGCATATTCTTCATTATCATTTCTTATCATTTTATCAAATATCTCTCTACTAATCTTGCACCCACACCATCAGTACTGAAGTAAAATGGGACTACGAACAGGTCATTTACTAGAATTGTCAGTCATGTCCGCGCCATTAGAACAATGGCGGCAAACCAAGATTCGATACAAGTTTTTCTTCTGCGTCATCAGGCTTCCATTTGTGTATGTGCATCGGAGCCTACCATTGCGGAAGAAAATCAGTTTTTACCACAAACACTAAAGAGAATACGATTGCAGCCGAACCATCATTCACACCAATTCAATAGGGAAGACAGGGGTTGTGGGAGAAATACAATGCAGTAGTCACGTGTAAAGTGCCATCTTGTAGTTGTGCTAGAAGTCTTTAACTTCAGTGAGACTAAAGATTTAAGATCCTCTGCCTTGTCGTTGCAGAAGATTCAAGGACTCAAATCGCTGCAGTACCATACTGAAGCAACTACTTCATCAAAGAGAAGCGAAATCCATATCCAGTATTCAAATTGAAATAAAAAACCTTCCGCTAACCAAAGACATTCATCTTTAATTTCAGCAAGAGCTCGCGTTTCGCCTTTTCAGAGAGAGGGTATATTAGACAGGTAGATAGAGAAGATCCGCGTCTAAGGTTCTGTATTAATATATTAATACAAGTCCGACAAGGATACAAGGAAATAAAGAAAACAAGGACAAGGACACAATTTAGTATACATACAAGTCTGCAAGTGCTGCAGCTGAGTACGGTACTGTACCCCTGTACTTAGCCACTGGGAGCTTAACACATCAAACACTTTTCTCAGAGTAGATAGATCAGATATCTCTTAATGTTCTTCTTGGGGGATTTTCAGGATGTAGTGTAATTAGATACTTACGACTTTCTTCGTTTTCATCAAAAGAATTGAAGAAATAGATTTGCAATTCAAATAAAAAAGTGGCTCAAGACCTTTTCAAAAGACGTTTGTCAATTATAATCTTCTTTATGCTGGGGTATTTCAGTCCAATAGGCCAACTGTGCTTTTACACCATTTTGGTTTGCTTGTATAACTTGAACGATTGGTTGAAGCAAAAACTCGTAAAAGGTTAGGTTATGTTACCTGCTGAGCTACGATGTACTCTATTGCTTGGTATGAAACGTAAGAAAGAAGAAAAAGCTAAAGGACGCAATTAGCACGAAAAAATTGCCATTTAATTGTTTTCGAGACATCAACGTAACGGTCAGTAAAAATTTACGTCTGCGTCGCTATTGAAGAAATCTGTAGGTTGTTTTCCAAACTTTCAGAGTTTACCAATAGAAGATTTAAAAGACTTGCCGTTTAGGTCCCAAAACAAAACCGACATGCATTGTGGAGTCGGGCCCAGATTTTCAAGATCTTAAGCAAGGCTTATAAGATTGATCGTTTTCCGTATTTTTTGGTCTTAAAATCTTTCTGCATCTTACACTATTTTAGCTGACGCGCAGAAACTTGTTAAAAGACTTTACTATTTACCTCCTTTACAGTATTGCCCAATTAGCTTGCCCTTGTTCCATTGTGTTTTCACTGTTAGAAGCAGACTTTTCTACACGTCTTTTGAAATTCTGCCTAACATCTGCATCTAAGAGGTTTATTGCATTTTTCTTTTACTTCCCATTCTCTTCTAATGACCCATTGCTGCAAATAGGCCAAAGGATAAGAAATATAACTCATAGATGTTTGTGGCAAAAATCAGTCTATCGAATGGAATGGTAGGTTATTCTAACGCAAGATTAAACCTGATCTGCTTTTATTTCTAAAATGTTTTTAACTTACTCCTACTAAAAATGTGGTTCCAATACCAGACATCATTTGGGTTGTTTGAAAGCGTGGGTACATGAATGCTGCTTGCATGTTTCCGATTGACTTTGATATATTGCATCGTTTTTGGTGGCTGTTATTTCAGTTGCATTGTAGTCTGAGAAAGTAGCACTGGCAAAACTTCATTAAAACCCAACATCCGAGTTTCCGAAGCGCCAATCTGTAAATCCGCTATTGCTAACTGACGAGATAAAATAGATCAAAACTCTTGACGTATTTAATTTTTGATGAAATATTTAAGAAGATTTACTCATAATGTATCGAATGTTTAACTTTAGAATTGAACAATCTGATTAAAAAAGTTAGTGTAATTGAGGTTTTAAAATTTTTGTCACTTTATTCGATAAAAATTAGATGCTGATGTAATTAAATTCGCTAGACATTTTTACCTCGTAAACAAATGTTGTACGTAATGGTTTATTTAAAAACGTGATTGCATGTGAATACGGTTACTGCAGTCGAACAAAGGCCTTCGGTTAATGCATAATAATTATGAAGCATTCCCTATGCGTGTTCTTATTATTTCTGAATGCAAACTAAAAAAGATTATAAAAATAAAGAATTTAAATTATTGTATGTATATTCCCCTTTTTAATTCGTCTATCAGCACATTCACAATCTCAACTTTTACAATTTTTAATGATAATCAGAAAAGCAGATGATGATAACATCTAATTTCGAAAGGTGCACCTTTATTAAGTGTAATTTCACGCATCCACTTAAAGCTGCTAAAACATTTTAGATGTACTTTACGTACTACATAGTACAAACGAATGGAAACACACTATATAAAAATGTTAATGCTGTAATTTCCTGTCTTAGTTATTTTGTTTCACTTCACAGCACATTGCTCAATAATGAAAGGATGCAGTAACGGCCTATAGCAGTACATAAAGTTAGATTCTAATCAGTTGAAGAGAAAAATTTTTTTTTACAATCAAAAGTATCATTTTGTTACCTTTAAAGTAAATTGTTTAAAATTACAGGTATTAAACGGTGCTGTCTAATAATTAATAAAATTAAAAGCCGAGAGGATGGAATTTAATTGTGAATTTCCTATTGAAAGTACTCAGCGGATTTTTATTTTAAATATAATGAGGTAATAAAGCCAACAAAAATCTTTTTTCCCTCCATTCTTTAAAATATTATTTAAGACAATTTTAAGAGACAATACCTTATTCAACGACTAATTCTTGTCAAACGTTTGTAGAAAGTTTGATTTATTTTCTTATTATTATGTGCGTATTATACTGTGTTCCTCTGGAAATGGGCACGTCAGGTTGTAAAACTCTTATCTGTTACAATGAACAATAATCTTTCTTTTGATCTCCCGGCAATAACAACAAACATTTAAGGCGTTAAGGTTTTTTCACATTGACGTTTTATGTTGCAAAATTAATTGTTACACATGTGACTATATGAACACATCCACATATTGTATTGTTCTCTCGTCACAGAAATGCACTTAAAGTGAAAACTATAAAATTATGTGGGCGCAATACAATAAATAGCACCAGAACAAATCTATCGTGCTAGTATTTCGTTTATCTGTGGTTTAAGTTGATACTTACCAGTCAAGCCAGGTAGTTCAAAACTTGGCAGTATGATATAAATTCAGAGAATTAAACCAGTAACCAGTCAGGATTTCTGGTATTCATAATACCACGCTTTCTTTCTTCAAGGTAACTTTTTGGTTACCTCATCATCATCATAATGATAAGTAAATCAGAGAAATTTTCCTTTAGGAAAGGCACTAAACGCTAATGAAGATCGTCTTTATTTATGGTTTGATTTCTAAGAATTAATTAGAGTCGAAATTGTTATTTGCTAGTCTGGTCATAAGAATTTAGGTACTACCATAAACTTGCTACTTCTCACTTCTCCCGGTCTACAATTGCATATAAAACTTGAGATTTTTAACACTTTTTATATTCAGTCTTGTGAATATCTTAATTTACTTACTTACTTCTAAAATTGGTAGATTCGTAGTGCTATTTTGGCTTCAGTTTCATTTTAGATAACTCACATGGATCCAGGTGGTTCGAATTCTTGATCTGTATTTACTTCTTTTTTTCTTTTACTATTTTGTTTTTCTGAAACTTGCAAGGTGTAGTAAACTTTTGGCTGACTAATCTAAATCAACGGGCAGTCTCTGCATTCATGCTACTTCTAATTTCTTAACCTACTACCTTGATACAAGCAAAATGCAATGTTTCGCAATCTAAGGGTTGTCTAAAAATACTTTGCAGGCTTCCCGGCTTACCGTATTCGAAAGAGAAGGACTGTTAATTTTTAGTAACTAACAAATACGCTTAATCAAGGACTATTGAAAATGATCACTCCGAATTAAAATCTATGGCCATTTGATGTCGATGGCAAAACAGGAACGGACTTTTACTAAAAAGGCTACATTTGAGAAATGATGTGGTCGCATTTTTGCTAGTACAACTTGAACTTTAGTGTTCTCGAGAATAGGGTCTGTATTTGAAGAACACTGTTATCTTCTTGATAGTTTGAACTTCAGGTAAGTAGTTTTCATTTATTTAGACCATCAAGGTCTATCGGTTACTCGGTGGTCTAAGTTATTGAAATAATGGCAAACATGAAGTATCCTTTTCAAAGTAATTAGTTTTAGTTACGCATCAACAACAGCTAATGATGATAGTCACCATGTTTTCTGAATTTCAGATACGCTTTTGTGCAATTGGCATAATCTAAAGGAGAAAATCAGTTTGATCATGAACGTCCGTGCCCACATTGTTTTTATTTATAGTACCCACATATATCTTAGATTTGAGACAAATTGGCCGACTTGGCTCGTATAACGATCAACACTGTTACATAACGGACAGTTCGAAAGTAAAAACTAAATTATTTGTTTAGATTTCTGCTTTGCTTACGTGTGCCTTAGATGATAACGTAAAAGGCGAATTTCTAGTGAAACTGCCTTTTTTGCAGAAAGTTTAATCTTAGGAAAAATTTAAAATTGGCAGTTTTCAGAAGCTGTACATTAAAAATGCCTATAATTCCTATTAGCGTAATTAGTGCCCATTTTTATTTCAAAATTAAAAGTTTTCGTTTTTGCTATCTTTCGTAGATAACCTTTGATTGGAACGTCTACATAAAACAATTCGTAGACTTTCGGAGAGATTCTACAGGTTTCTATGTAGGTACAAAATATAAAAATAAATGAATATTATTATGTAGTGTAACCAGATCCATTCTTAAGTACGTCAATGGAGGGCGAAGCCTGACCTGTGGAAGGTGCATCGGAACTCGCGCTCGCAATGTTGCTTACTTAAGAACGACAAGGGAGGATGAAGTCCAACTGTGAGCCACTGCAGGTAGCCTGTGGGTGGACGTAGCTTGATCCGTGTTGGTATTTAGCATTCTTGAAAAGTTAATGGAGGTGGTCTGTGAAAAATTTGGTTCTTTTAGAATCGGCATAGTCCAATCGGTGTTAGTATTTAGCATTTTCAAGAAGACTATTGGAGGGCGACACTTGACTTTGGGCCACCGCAGGTGGCTTGTGGAATATCATAACTCTATTAGACCTTGAGCTACCGCAGATCGGGCTAGGCCATCCAACTAGGATGACCCAAGCTTGAGCTTTGCTTTCCATCAAGAGAGCTAAACATCCTAAGGTCAGGTTTCGTTTTCCGTTGAACTTCTTAATTCTCTTAGAAGGTTGATGGAGGGAGAAATATGGCGTTGAGCCACCGGAAGGGCGGAATCCGATATTGGGTCACTACAGGTCGCCCGTTGTTAGGCGTGTTTGTATTTAGCATATATATAGCAAAATCCAACCTATTGCAAGTGGCCTGTGGGATATCTAGCGTTTATAAGGGTGAAGCCCGACTTTGAAAAACCGCCACTTCGCCATCCAACGGGCTTCCTGATGTGACCCTAGGTCGAGCTTCATCCTCATCAACCTTCTAAATGAGCTAAATATTCCACAGGTCACTTGCATTGATTCAACATTGGATTACACTCTCAATTGACCTTCTTAACTGTCTTAGAAGGTTGTGATTGTGTTCGTTGAATAGCATAGTCCGACCCGTGCTTGTAGTTAGCTTTTTGAGAAGTTTCTTGGAGGACGGAAACCCACCTGTTTTCGAACATAGGAAACCTCGATTGATTTCTACTCAAAGACCTACACTACACTATACTACACCAATACGATGCGCTCTAGGGCACATCTAGTGTATTTTAATTTTTTTATAATGAATTATTAGACCGGTCCACATGAAACAATATCTTCGCGACATTAATTTGTGTTGCAAGATTCGACATAGCTTACTAGGCGCATTGATACACTATTTGCAGAGTTACTAGTTTAGTTACATTCAAAAGATGTCTCTGTTTGAATTTACATTTGATATCTCTTGGTTTCTCTTTGTTCAGTTGACACTGAACATATCAAATGACGTCATGCTTTGATTATTAGGAGTTCTACTGTTTTTGCCGGTGAGAAAACTCATTTGAATTTCAATAGATCTTTTTATGTGTGATCAATGTCATATTTATATTTTAATGACTAAATATTTTGTGCTCTTGTTTTTAAAAATAAATGTGACAAAATTGTACATACGTATTTTCTATTTAATTCTCTTTCTTTCATTATTTATTTTTTTATATTTACTTTCAAGTTTAAATTTGAAGTTAAAATAATAAAGTAAGAAATTTCTTTTTTTCTAGTTGAGGTAAATGCTTTCAACTACAAATACCGATGATATAACTGTTATATTTCGGAGAAGGCACGCTTTTTGGGAAACCTAATTTCCATATTTTACACAATTTTAATTCTAAAATAATAAATATTTACTTACATAATTATAATGAATTCAGAAAGTTTTTTAGAAAGTCTACTAAAGAAAATAAACCATTAGCGCTTAATATTTATGTATTTCATCTTTTAGAACAAAACCAACGAAACAAATACGTCTTTCTCTTTTTTTCTGTATACTTGGCTTTTATAATACTTTGCGTTCTAATTTTATGCATGTAAAAATTATTATTTGACGTCAATTTCGAATGCTTTTATAAACTACTTGAACGTTTGCAAAACAGTCCAAACCTAAAAATAATAATAAATATGCGAGTGCGTGTAAGCGCCTTCGCGAAATTTGTCTCTGTTATAATGCTATATGTATTGACTCTTATGTTTTAAAATTAGCACTAAAACTAACATCATGATTGACTCTGGAAACAGTTTCATAAAACAGATGTTGGATTTATATTTGTTTTGGATTGCTAACCCTCTTCTTAGGTCCTGGAGTATTTCCTCTTCTTTTTTTTCTAATTTCATTGTTAGTTTTTTCGTCAGGATTTCCGGATGTAATTATGTGGGTGCGTGTGTTTTATATTGGGCTACGGAAATACAAAAGAGTTTAGTATAGGGGTTGCCATTGCTTTGTTAAGCAATTTACATGATAATTTTTTTAAAGGTTCTGTTTTTGTTTTAGTAAGTTTTGATATATAGGAAATGTTCTAAGGATTTTTATAATTGAAATTGGTCGATATATGAATCTTTAAACATTGAATAATCAGATGCCTTTTGCTAGAATTGGATTAAAACTGGGTTCTTTCTTAAACTTACCTTTTATGCGTACATCCTTAGCAGCCGGTTTAATTTATCTTCTTGCAATAGTTCTTACTTGTAAGGGGGCCTTAGACCTTTCAAGATTGGAGAAGGAATAATTTCTAACCATTCATGACCTAATGAGGTTTTTCGATCTTTATCAAATAATTATGAGCGTGTTCAGTTAGACATTGCTTCATCAACGCAACTCTTAGAATTAGTATTGACAAACGAATTGAACGAACAGATAATATGGTCAGTGATTGAGATGAGCTTCTGTTCGACTAACGATAAGTGATAGATTCAGAAGTAGCATTTTTACTTTTTTGCATCAAGATGGAACTTTTTGGGCTAAAATGACGTTACCTGAAATCCACTGATACCCATGCCTTTTTGTAGATTTCAAAAGAAACGCTGCTGTTGGGTACTTTGATTTTCAGTTTTTACTGCTTTGATTTATGAACGATGAAATCAAAGCTAAAAGTTTCTCATTCTCATAATTAGCATTAATAATAATTTTTCTAAAGGTCATCAAAAGGGTAACCATAGATGTATCTGAATTTGTTATTACTGTTATGTCCCTACTAGTATTAACCAAACACAATTTCAAATGACTAACGATAAATTTATAAATGAGTCCTAAAAGGCTTGCCATTTGACTAATAGTAAGTAATCCCACGACAGCAGTCTCGAAATTTGCGCTGGTCTTAATCATGGCCCCGCGCTATTCTTCTAGACATTTTTGTTCTATAGTTTCTTGATATCAAAATAACTTTTAAGGTTTTTTTTTGTAATTTAAACGATCCACGACTACAGTTTCGAGAAGAATTAAATCACGCTTTGTTTACCGAGACCTTGAATAAGCCCACTGCTAAAATGTTCATAGAAATATCAATTGAGATTTCGAAAAACGAACCTAATTTTACAGATACATTAAAGTTGAATGTATCTGGTCAATGGCAAATGGATATTAAAATCACAGCCATTATTCAAACTCCCCGTTTAGCAGCTAAAGGTTGCAAAGCGCCAGAATTGTGTTCAGGATTACATTAATTTCTAGCTTTGGCATTGAAAGATTGTTTTGTCTGGCACCATAACATGTTGTAGTCATCAAACAAGAACAATGGAATTTCGGAATGGTTTGGAACAGTGTTCTTTCAGTTTTTCTGAACGACACATTTACATTGGAATTTCTTCTATTTCTCATTTCACTTATTTAATCATTTCTGCTTAATCCCTTTTCTACTACTACTCCCATTGGCTTTTTACTTTACTCTGTTTACTTTTCTTTCGTTTCATTCTTATTTCCATAATTTGTCTAATGTTTAAAACTTTTTCAATGCTCTCTGTCCATCTGTTTAAAATTGTCTTAGCTTTGTCTAAAACATCTTTTCCTTATTTGCACTTTGTGTCTGTGTGGTACCTTTTTTTTCTTTTCTGATATTGAGGATTTGCAACAATGATTTATGATGTAATTGTAGTGCGCACCGTAGTCAAAAAGAACTTTCTTAGAATCAATTACCCACAACGCCTTCTTTGGCATCCTATCTATGCATAGCACAGGCACGAACAAGCAGGAACTAACATTACCACGAAACCACATTGTGGGCACACAGAATTTTTAATTTCCCAGGCCGATCTTTACTGTCTTAGCTACTCCTGTCGATATAAGAATCGTTACTCTTAAGAAACGGATTTTTTGTGGAAAACATTTTTGAATATGTCATTACCTCATAGCATACATTTTTAGATTTATATGCATATCTTACTAATCAGACGATAACTCAAACATCAAAACAACTCTGTACTAGTTATTGTGACTATTATTTAAATATGATTACATTTACAGAATGTTATTAACTTTTACGCGAATTTCTTTCTTATTAAATTTTACATGACATGCTCCATCAGTAATAATGAACTAACATCAACTTAACAATACTGTAAAAGTAAAACAAAAGATTATTAAGAACGCATATTAACAATAATACCATTATCATCAATCTTTTCATTATTAATAATAAACAGTTGCGAATTCATTTCACATACACTTATTCAAGGTAAGAAACAGTATCGACAACAATGCTGATTGAAAGATAAAATTCAACTAATAACACATTACACGTTCAATTTACAATGAAACTGTTGCCACCTTTACTGATTTTCTCTTTTTGCCTAATTTGTTTTATTTTGTTTTTTTGTGCTATTGAAAGTAATTAATATGTTCCTGTTTTTGTTGTTACAGACTGCGGAAGGGCTACGGTAAAAGGGGGTCGCGCGTCGCCCGGCGCACGACCCCAGCAACAAAACCGGGCCTCTGTCACACCAGCTCCTCGAACAGCCGAAGCCCTAGCTGTTCTCATCCAACATCTTGTTTTTAACGTGAGTGTAATATAATTAATTTCGTTTCATTTATCTCTGATAAATTTGTTTTGTTTTTTCAGTTGGACGCATTCCAAACACCATCATTGAAAAAGCAAGTGGAAAAGAACCGTATTTTAGTGGAGGAAGCTCGTTTTTCTTGCAGGCAGATGGAAGAGGCTCTTGCCAAGGCTCGTGTAGATCATGCAAGAGTGCTAGAAGAGGAGCGAGCTCGTTGCCGAAAGGATATCACCGAACTTATTGAACAACATAAAATTAGCCTTGCACAAAGTAATTAATTTTTCTTGCTAGAGTAAATTGTAAACGGTTAAATGACAAAATATGATTGGTTATTGACTGGATTATCTCAGTGGACCAGTTCAAAGCCTCACTGATTTTGACAATAAAATATTCTCATATTTTAATGTTACTAACAAGCTTTAAAAGCGTTTTAATTTTTCAATATAGGATCCATCAAAAATGATCAAGAAAAAGTTCTACTTCGACCCATCATTACTACCATAGGTCCTTTTATTATGTAAATCCACTAAGTATTTTGGTGATGCTTTAGACCATTCTCCATGTTGTTATATTCTACACACTGTTTACAATGACAAATCTGGAGTTTTCATAATCTTTTTGCGTTTTACTCTTAAGTTTTTTCCCCGTTTCCTCCAGTTTATCTTGAACTGTATATCGTTTAATTTCTTTCTGTTGAGCATCATTTGTATTTTCCAGTGTCAGTTTAAATTGCTTCAACTATAATTTTCTCTTATCTGCTGCTGTCTGTGCTTTTGGGCAATAAATCTTAATAATAAACTTTGCTTTTTACCTTTTGATATCTTTACTAATTTACTTTTGTCTTCTATTCTTTCATCATGATTTTTAGTTTCTCTTTATCCGTTTACTATTGCTTTTTTTATGAAATTCTTTTTGGAAATCTTTAATTTGTAACGATTTTTTTACCGTTCCAAGTCCAGAAACTGGCAGCCCTGGCAGAAAATAATACAAAATTTAATTTAAAAACAAATTAATTTAAAATGTTACAAGTGGCCCCCAACGTGGGGCCCGAACAAAAGCTTGCACTACTGAAGAAACATTTTAAAACAAGTAAATCTTGAGTAAGAGCTGGTAGCATTTGTCGTGAAGGACCTTTAAGGATAGTTTTGACAAAAAACACTGTTAGAGACTATTTTGCTTGAAAATATAAACAATTCAAATCAGTTTAAGATTTGTAGCATCCAAGGTATAGGGTACTAGCGAGTCATTTATGCTAACTAGTAGGTTAGAAAATAACAGCCTAGTCAGTATAGCTACCAGCTTGAAAAGCACTGTAGATTCATCTACAGAAACTACAGAAATGTCTAAGCTTATAAATTGCTGGAATTGCTGTAGGATAGCTCACACGTTTTATGAATGTTGGCTACTAAGAAACAAATTTTGTTATAAGTATGGGTTTAGAGGTGTTACTTTTAGATAATGTCTCAGAGTACAACACTACTTCTATAATCGATCAAGTACTGGACATAATTCAATTCCTGTATGTAGATCTGCGAGAAATGCCCAAAGACCAAATGCTTAAGTGGAGGTCATGGTTGAAAACAGTAAATTCTGTCTTTAAAGAACATGAGTAAAGCCTACGCAACGTTGCAAAGAATGGAGAAAAGATTCAGACAAATATATCACGAAAGCAGTTGCAAGTCATAGAAAGAAACCACGTCTAAAACCTTATAGGAAGCATAGTTGTCAGGTGTCTTCCATAGTTAATAGTTCTTTCTATCGTAGGTATATCGCTACGGATTCCCCAGTGTTGAGCCCTGGAGAACGAATATTAAAACGAAATTAGTTTATGAGGTAACTAGTTTAGAGAGTGAGACTCTTTCAGGTTCATTAAAACTAGAAGTGCTAGTTCTTCAAATTAAGTCTCTAACGCAAAATTGGTAAGGCGATGGATAACGTGTCCACTTTTGCAGATCATGAAATTTATATTTTTTTTGACCTTTGTCTTTAAACGGATAGTAGATAGGCCGACGGAGCTGAATGGCCACACGACTAGGAGTTGTCATCTTTTTTTTTTGCGCTTTCTGAGTTTGTTTTTTCCTATAGAATCAGTTACTTTAGAAGTATTTTAGTGGGTTTTCTTTCCTTTTACTCGTGTTGCTTGATCCCACAGGATGTTCTATAGGTAGTACCAGCTCCATTAGAGGCATACAGTGGAGTTTACATTTTTCTTACTTTTTATCTGCGAGACTAGTAGCGTACTTTTTTTTTGTCTTAGAGCCAGTGTATGTGTTTGCCTTTGCTATATTTAATCTTTTTCTGTTCTTGATTTGTTTTTTTCTCAATGCTTTGGTGTTGTGAAAGTGCATCTAGCAGACAGAGCATATCTATGCTTTTTCTATTCGAGGTCGTTTGAGTCCTGGTTAGATACCCTACGTTAAAAAGTTGGTTCCTTACAGCAGAAGGACCAGGTGCACTCCTCCGAGTGTAAGTGAAGTTGCGGTACTTTCCTGGTTTATGGAAGCTTTTAGCTCCTTTTAGTCCTTTTGACTTTCAAAATGGTCTGTCTTGTGTTTCAGGTTTCTCTTTAGGGTTTGCTTTGTTCTCGAGGGTCAGTTTTGGTTTTCGGAACCCTGGCTTCTCAATCTAGGGAATCTTTAGAGTTTATAGGAAAGCGATTACACCCGCTGGTGATTAATTTTAACGTTACTGAAGCCTTTGGAGTTTCACTGCTACTAATTGTGTTTCAGTTCTCTTTTGGACACAACGAGCGACTCCGTAAATTGCCCCTTGCGGCGACTGTAATTAGTATGGAGTGAAATTCTCTGACTGTTACTACTCCATTGAACACTCTTTTAGCAAACCCCAAAACTAAATAATTAGGGGGTTTTTTTTTTGGCTTAACCAAATTTGGCATATGGAAAGCTCTTAGTGTGGTTAAGTGTTTAATTTGAACTTCTGTCTTAGGTATAGGTACTTGTTAGAAGTGTTGCTTGAAATAACTTCTGATTATAGCAGTGGTGCTCATTAGAGGATTTGGTTTAAGCTAATTGCTGAATTTAGTTTGTGAATTTCTTCCACGTAGAACTTGACAGCTAATTAGGAAAGTTGATTTTCAGTGAGGAGCTGGGTTTCTGGGGTTTTGGCTTCTAATTTGAGCTTGGTAGCTCACCAGGCGATACGAGTTCAGCTTATAATTGAGTACTTCTAGTTGAAGTTTATTTTTTGTTTTTGAGATATTAGCTCTACCATGTTTACCATTATGTTTGTAGATGATAATATTAAACTTTCAAGTGTTTCATTACGAGATTTTCTTTAGTTTCGTACAGAATATATTTTGGCTGTAGACACAATATTATTTAACTAAAGAGTCTTATAATCTTTTTTTTAAGAAATTGGATATGTGTAACGTTGTTTTAACTATTCCAAGACCACACAGCATTTTTTCCTTCGAGTCAAAGGAATTTTTCTTCTTACGTGGCTTATTACACTTTGATATAGATACCGTTCATCTCTGTTCTTGCTCTTTCCAACACACACCTTATGTTCGTAGGAAGTTCTTTCTAATAGCGGCCAAAACTTCTAGTTTTTGCAAATACTTTTGTACTATTTTTGCACAATAGTAATATCTTCTATTTATTTTGCAGTTAATCATCAACACTCAGAAGCTGAACAACGACTTCTCGCCGAATACGAAAACATGAAAAAGGAATTAAGTCTCAACCACAACGATCAGCTTTTGAAATTACGAGCAGAATGTAACAAACTCCAAAAGACCCATGAGCAAACCTTAGAAATCCTCCGTGAAGAAAACGATTCCATTAGAGAAGAAATCGACGAGAAGAATGCCATCATTGAAAAATTGGAAGGGTATAAAAGAGAAAAAGAGAAATTAGAAAAAGAATTTAAAATGAAGGAGCTTAGGTATAAGGAAGATATGAGTGTGCTCAGTGAAGAAATGGCACAACTTAAAGAAGAAAATATAAGAATTATGAATTTTGCTACAGAGGGTAAAGAAAATAAATTGCAGGTAAGTTTTCAGAAGTTTGAAATTTGTACTTGATAATAATTGAATTTGTTGCACTTACAGATAGTGTTAGCTGAAGTTGAATCATTAAGAGCGGTATTAGAACTTAAACAAACAGAGGTTTCAGATTTGCGACGAGCACTAGCTGAGGCTAATCAAAAAGCGGAATTGCTACCGAGTGTTATTGAGAAAGTATCTGTTTTGACTGCTCGATGTGAAGATTTACAATCACAATTAGAACAAAAATCTATATGTGAACAGTAAGTGACTCTTGAGTTTTTAATTCTGGTTTTATTTTTTTCCTCTAATATTGGATGTGTTGGAAAGTCTTTTTATTCAAACACATCTGAACGTGGTGCTGAGTTTTCTAACTCCATATTAATCTTGACAACTCTTATTTAGTTGTAGACAGAAATCATTTGTATAAGTTTAAAAAATACAACCTAAAACAATCTTATTTTGTTTCAGTCAACTACTTTCGGACAATAAGAAACTTCAAGAATCACTAAAAGAAGAATGCAATCATAGTAAACGATTAATTCAACACAATGAAGAATTACAATGGAAACTGAAACAGAACAAAGAAGTGGTCACACGTGTTCTTGAACAAGCCGAAGAGACTGCATTCAATCGATCATTACTCACTTCTAGTTTTAATGAGCGTCACAATTCGTCAAAACACCTAGAACGAACGATGTCATTTAGAGAACGTTCCTTATCTAGTAAGAGTTTTAGTAGTACAGAAGGTTCTAATAATAGATCTAGAAAATCGAAGAATTGTCACGATTTAGATTCGGAAGATTTTTCACCACCTAGTTCTCCTAAAGTAAAAGGAGTTGTAGAGAAATCTGATTCTGTTAGTTACGTATTAGAAATGGAAGAAAGTCCAGAAATGATAGCGAATAGAATTGTTAGACGAAGTTTTCGTAATTCCACACCTCCAAAAACGACACCAACCAAATCGCCCGCTAACAAGCGACCGCGTATGAAAAATAATCCGTTAAGCCTTAGTGCATCTGCTAGTGCAATTATACCTACTGTCACTCGAAGTGATCATTCTCGATCACGATCAGTTTCTGTGCGCAATGGTGATGGTGATGGTGACGTTTGTGCTAATTCTGATGATGTGTTTATGTGGCATTCAATAATGAACAGCACACCATTTAACCATAGATACTCAAATGAAAAATCGGCTGATGCTACTTTCTATTCTGCCAATTCAACTACAAAATTTGAACACCACATTGATTTAGACGATAATTACAATGATGATGATATAAAATTACCCACACTTCCTAGTGAAATTGGTAGAAAGAACGACGCACAGTCACTGCCGGTACCAAAACATTTAGCTGGTGAAGCTATGGTTTCCGAAAGTAATTCCGAAGACGAAAGTACTACGAGTTCGTCAAGTGGACAATTATGAGATGAACTTCTATTTTAATTTTGTGAATTTTGTTATGTTTTTAAATTGAATGCTTTGTTCATGGATTCTTGGATAAATTAAGAGTGTAGCCGGTGATTGTAATAATGTGATTAGAAGAAATATAGTCAGTGTGATAATATCCGCTGCTTGTTTGAAGTGGTTTTAGTTAAACAAATACAATGCAAACCACTACTGTAGGTCTTAGCTTAATCAGTTTAAATTATAACAGCTTTTAACATGGGTATTTTGTTATGGAATATAATTATAAACATTATCTACTTATTAGATCCACTCGGACATGGATTTAAAATTTTTATAATTATTGAATCCATGATCAATGTAACGTTTACAAAAAAATAAAATGTATATATCTGTTATTAATGCCATCAATTTTTTTACTTCTTTTTTATTATTACTATTGCTACTTTACTTGAAATTTTTAATGTGTATTGTTTGTTACAAGTTTTATTATTATTTTTCTTTTTTAATTAATTTTAGTGGTTGTGACTTGAATTATTCCTCTAAATAAACACAATAATAATATCAGTATTACTTCTACAACTTTTAATGTTGTTTGTTATGTATAATAATCTATATATTTTTATTTTTTACAGTTAAATATTTGTCATTTTAATAATAATAATATAATAAATATGATAAATAACAGTGCGTGGAAACGTTAGGTACTTTATTTTGTATGTGTATTCTGTTCACTTTTTTGCTTGGTTTATGTGTATAATTGTGCATTTATTTATTTTATGTAGCAGAAATATGAGGTGTGTTAAAAAAATATTCAGAGTTTGCTATTTTATGAACTGTTAGGACCAAACAGATTTTCACATTTAATATTTATTGTAAAAAAGTTGAATGCAAATTAATGTTTTCTTATGTATAGATATTTCAAAGTGTAAAATAAAGTTAACAATTTGCAAATTATTTATTTAGTTGTTGATTTACACTTTTATTAGATACTTAATCTGAATATTATACCAGAGATCCATCATCGAAACCCTCTGTCAAGGTTTGAAATTTCATAGCATACAAAAACTCACAATGAAATCAAAATTTCATTGTAAAAAATTAACAAAGATATTAAAATACAGCTTTAAGTTTATGAAGCTTATCTGGTTTACTGGACTAGCACAGACTAACACTAAAATTCCCTAAAAATTTGCTTTTCCAAATGAAACACTGAAACGCATCTTTGACTTTATGAAGCTTGTTAATTCAATCTCCCTAACATTCATTTTAAAAAAATGGCTGTTTTACTTATTACACCACATACTTCCTGTAGTGTGAGTTAGAAGATCTACCAAAAATTACTAAATGAAAAACAAAGGCAGGGAAGTTGATGTAGAAGTTGAAGAATCTGGAAATTCTGGAAAAGTATACACAAGGAAAGCCTTGCAAAGCTGTGTTACTTATTCCAAGACTTTGATGGGAGTTCATGTCTGATTCTGGCAAAGGCATGAACATGACTACCTGAACATTGTAGATGTGTCTGCAACAATCACGAACATTTCCAATATTTTGTAATTTCTTTTGTTTTTTTGATTTTTATTTAATTTATATATTCTTTTCTGTTTTTGGTCCTCCTTTTAATTATCTCTTTTAGTCTGTACATACCATATATTTCAATATTGTCTCAGCCTTTTACATAGTTTTTACTTCCTCAATTCGAGTTGGGCAGCGCTCGATGCGACGCCACGCGGTAAATGCTGTCACTAGTATCGTCGGGGTTGAATTTTAAATTTTTAACGGCGTAGTTATTTACATTTTTACTAAGTAAGTAGAAACGTAGAAATAATATTTTTCGAGATGTCCAATGATGTGACAAAACGCAAAAATAATTGCTGTGCCTCTCAGTGCAAGTCTACATATAAAATTCCAAACATTTCGTTTCATAAATTCCCCAAGTTACAACAGAAATGGATGGTTGCCTTGAGAATAGGGAAGAATATTTCTGCCTACATGAACTTTAAGAACGATGATTTTTTTCTTTGGTGGAGGTAAGTAAAGAATTTATTTTGGTTTGCTAAAAAGTAACTTAATAGTTTAGATATTTTCATTTTACAGCTCATATTAATAAAATTAATCGACTTAAAAAACCGCAGTTCCCAGCCAAAATTTACCAGTCCGTTCACATGATTGTATCTTAAGTCCTACACAAATGCAGTAGCATCTAGATAGAGAACAAAGACTGCAAAACCGAGTGAATATAGATAAAGTGTACAGAAGACTGTGGAACATGTAGAAGAATTACCAGATCTAACAGCTGGAGGGAAGTGTTATGATACAATAGAAGCAGCAAGAAATTTATTAAATTTTAAAGAAAGCTCTGCAGTAGAAATTAAAAAGACTTACAAGGACAAAGGAGTACAAGTAAATACTTATGATGATTTTACATCATACAATATTGAAAATTTCATGGACAGTGATTATAAGTGCAGAATTTTAACAGGTATTATAAATCCCTCCAATATTGGCCCAAGACAGGTTTTAAGCTGCCCCTTTTGTTACCAAATCAACAATTTGGTATTTTTTGATAGTAGTTATTAGTTCCTGTAGCATTAATTTTGTCCTATGTATAATCTATATATATAAAAGAAAGTCGTGTTAGTTACATTATTTATAATTCAAGAACGGCTGAACCGATTTGTCTGAAAATTGGTGGGGAGGGAGCTTAGAACCAGGAGACGGACATAGGACATTTTTATCCCGTTCGACCGCGTTCCCGTGTGACGTGACATAAAACGTCAAGTCACTATAAAACGTGGTATAACAAAAACGCATCTGACATGGAATAACAAAACGCAAATGACAGCTAAACGTAATTTTGTCTATGGTTAGGTATGGTTGAAAATTTGATAATTTTACGCGACGATACTCAAAGGAAAATTCGAAGGTGAGGAAGTTCTCATTCCGAGGATTCCGATGATCCCAACCGATATGCCGTTTGAGTTTAAAAGACTTCAATTTCCGATCCGTCTTGCATTCGCCATGACCATTAACAAATCACAAGGCCAATCCTTGAAAGTTTGTGGTCTGAATCTGGAAAATCCATGTTTTTCCCATGGTCAATTATATGTAGCATGTTCACGGGTCGGAAGACCATCTGCGTTGTTTGTTCTTGCGCCTGATAATAAAACAAAAAATGTCGTGTATCACAAGGTGCTTAACTGAAGAGTGCAACCTATGCACCAAAATACATGGGCAATAAAGAATCATTAAAATACTTGATTTTTTTTATTTATATTTCCTAATAAAAAATGGAACTTAATAAAATCCAAAATCTGCTTATTTATTGCCTCTAAGGCGGAACAAAGTTCGCCGGGTCAGCTAGTAATTAATAAATGTAGTTAGCAAGTGTAAAAATTTGCAATAAAACAAGTGAAGTGTTCATATTTTCATTATTGTAGTACTAATACTTATTAAGCACAAATATAAAAATGTTCAAAATATTTGTATTATAATACTACTAATTGTTATTAAAAGAAAAGCACATTATATCAGAAAAAAATATATTAATAATATACATAATAATAACTTCCTTAAAATACGCAAAGGAAAAATTTAAAAAAATCACTGAGCACTAGGTAGTTGTATCAGTTGTTTGATAAAATAATTAAAATAAACAAAATGTAACTTATTACCGCTGCTAACACCTCTAAATACCCCGACGTTGTCCACCATATTGTTTACAACCAGTGGCGCCACCAACGGCCGTGCCTTTCTCGAATAGTAAGTTTTTTTAAATTAATTTCTTTTCTAATCACTTCCTTTCTGAGATGATATTTCTTTGTTTCCTAGAATTGATTTGCTCTACCATCCAGGTTTATTACTGATTTCTTTCAATCTTCTGAGCAGTATTAAATTACAAGTAGTCAATAGAATCTGACCTTTTTGAATATAGCAGACATTTGGTATCTATATCTAAATATCTATCTCTACATCCTCCGCCATTTTTATATTTTATAATGGATGTGTTTATGTGGATCTTTATAAGGAAAGTAACCATTTATGATCTTCTAGCAACAAGTGTCATGTCTGTATTTCAATAAACTTTGGTATTACATAGATTGTGTTTAGGAGTAATAATCAAGCTTATACGCTGAGAGTCTTGAAGAAACCGCTTTTAAAAGTATTGCTTTTACCTTTACAGAAATTGACATTTGTTGCCATTTGTTTAGGAACCCTTCACTGACAGCACTGCTAATTGCTCCTGAACACAAGCAATGCTATTTAGGTGTTTTTTCCAATGTTTGATGATTCTAGTTCTGACTCTTTCTGATTGCCAATATTGTCTGAAATATTCGCCAAATGATCTTCCAATTCATCACATAATACATTCCTCATTGTTGACTTTTCTGCATCTTTTTCTAAATGTTAAAGAACAAATCAAATGGTTTAAACTTCAACTCTGGAACCTATAATTTCATCTGACTAGTTTCGACAATAAATCAGAAGATTCTTTGCAATTGTTGCTGCTTGTAGACTACTTCACCTTGCAGAAATGAAAATGTATTGTTAAAAGAGGATTGGAAATATTGTAACTTCATGTCATTGTCTCTATTAAGATTGACCTTTAGAGTAAGGTCTCCTCAGTTTTCAAGGGCTATTTTAAAGAATCTTTTGTCAATTAAAGTAAATTAATGTAAAGTACGTAGAAGCAACAGCGTTTGCAATTCGTTCCATTGTGACTTCTTCCAAGAATCTTAAAATGTATTCACAGGACAATGATTCAGTCTTGTGTCTTCCGAAAGAGAATTATGCAGGTCGCGGAAAAGTTCTGGAAACGACCATGTATTTGGAAAAATCCTCTTGGTATATTTTTCCGAAGGTTTGTAAACAGGATTACGTTTTCCAAGTATAGCTGTATTAGCTGCTTGCCACTTGAGGCAGAAGTAGAAAAAGAACCGGCAACCACCAATAATACATCCAAATACATGACTCAATAAAAATAAAAACTGTGCTTAACTGTGAGGATGGTATCGTTATTACATAGAAATGGATCAAGGAAACCTGATGATTTTTGGTTCCTAGAAACTTTACAAAAAACACATGTTTTTAGTTGCGTTAGAATAATTTAAACAAACTATCTAAAGCTAACTACACCAAGCACAATTTTTTGTTACATAACTGATAACTTTTTAGTGGAATTCAAATTTGCATTTTCATTGTTTCGGTTTTAAAAATCGTAAATTTTCGTTTTTGTGCATTGCGCCATAGATCATGTTAAGATCGCAGTTCATAATATCGGTTTTTGTCTTGATTTAATTAATTATTGATTCTACACCATACCAAAGCTGTTTTGAAGCAATATCTGGTAGAAAAACTGAAAGATCTATAAGATTTCACTATTGGGTTTTTTGGTATGAGATCTTAGACTTCCGAAAAGAGGCTTATGTTTTATCTGCAAGATTTCGATACCTTTTTGAATTATACTGCTGATCATATTAATTGTGAATTGAATATTAGGAAGTTTGAGCAGTAGCAAATAGTCCTTCTTGGGCTCTTTGCCATAACTCAGGAATCCAAATGAGATTAACTTTCTTTGTTGTGAACAACCCCCAGAGAATCTGCATACTCTTGAACAAGAGCATTTCTTGTTCTGGTAGAGCAGATTGCTTTCAATGCCGCCTGACTTAATCAATATTAAGAAGATTGGAGAATTGCAAGAAACTTCAAGAAAGCTTCTGGGATAGTTTGTGTTGGAAAGAGCTGATAAAGTAAAGTCCTCTAAATTCGTCGCCGAGCGTCTACAGGTCCATTTTACTGATTCTTTTCTGGCTAGCTTCCTCAACTGTAATAGCTCTATCAAGATTGCATTCTTTGGAGCCTACACATATGTGTTACAACTGGAACGCTCTATAGCTACTTCGTGCAGTCTGAGCATCAACTTATAATTTGTAGTCAGTAGTCGAATGAATTTACGCTTGACTTCATCCAGCAAGCCTTGGTTTAGCCGGATAATGCTCAGCTCATAAGCTAAATTACAGTTGATTGTTTCTTTACCTTGTGTCTGAACACAATAAGTCTGATTAACATTTTCGAGTAGTCTCATCTATAAAATATTAGAGCACGTTATCTAAAAAGAAATCAAGTTTTAGCTTAGCTCAAGATTATTAATGCGGGCATTTAAATTCATTTAGAAAACCCATAAAACAAAGAAATGATGATTACTGATTCCTAGATGGCGCTCGGTAATTTACCGGGCTTATCATCAAAATTCCGGTAGTACCGGTAGAATACCGGCCAGATGGAAATCCTATTCACACTTTCCTGTTTTACGAACAAGATAAAGAAGTTTTGCAAATAATCGTGGAATTCACTCAACCTTTTCTTAAGCTTCTGTAACCATCTGTAGTTCTTGCAAGTTTCTCACATTTGTTCATTAAGTCAAGTTGCTAAATTTATAAACTTGCAGATGGTAATTCTGAAATATTTATCTATACCAAAAGTAACTATTACATTTGGAACTTGAACGATGCCAAGAAAAAAATATTCCCAATCTAACAATAAATTATGGTAAAAGAACCAAAGCATGTTTGGTATTATCTTTTTTCCACCATAACTAGATTACGACTGCAAATTTAATTTCTGAGTAACAGACTGGGTAACAAAAAATGCTTGTTCATGGTTTTTGTTCAGTTTTTACTACGATCCCACCATTTATCATATAAAAAGGTCTCTTATGCTAGATGGTAAAGTTTGATCAATGATCTGAAAATCTTGATCCAGTCATGAAGTCTGATCTGCTCTTGGTAGCATGAAATTGAGTTCCACATGTTGTTCTGCACAGTTTCTAAATCAAGACGTTAAAGTAGGTATGGGTGCATTTTGCTGAAACTGAAAACTGGTGGCAAGTTGCATGGGTACCCAAACAATTGAGAACATTTCACATTTGCTTGTAGTTAATATTAAAGGGTCCATTCATTTAACAATCTTTCAATTCACATCAACTCCAAGAACCATTAATCTGTTGAGGAAATTCTGACTTCCTAATGGCCCAGATTATCTCAATCTTTGCATTCTGCTGTTGTTACTTCTGAACTAATTTGTCTTCAAAAACAGATTAAATACAGCGTATTATTGAATAAATGTTGCAAACTCTCAAAATTCGGAAAGTTCTGAGCCAAGTCTTCATACTTTCTCCCATAAAATCATCATACTAGCTGTCAATGCCTCCGTTATTGTACAAACATACTTTGATTTGGTTTTTGTCATGCTAATATTTTCTTTATATATTTTTTACAGGATCGATTTCAGAACTTGTATTTTTCTGCCCACCCATTCTGTAGGAGACAATGCAGGACAGAAAAACCTGATCTATGAACTGATTTTTGTTCCCTTAATACGGCGAGGCTTTCGATTTCGTTTAGCTTGATCAGTATTTTGTGTTTTGGGTCTAAAGAGCTGCAGGAAGCTTAATTGAGGAAAATCCCAACAATACCTAGAAATCAGAAGTACCTACATAAAGTAACATTCACCATTACAGTTCTTGATCTTTTGACTCCTTTTTACAAACTTGTGGGAAGATCAGGTTAGACCAGAGGCATTGAAACCTCCCTTTCTTATCATTGATGGGTTGGTAAAAATTCGAATGTAGCATGGGATAGTTAATTTCAAAATAAGAAATGGAACAAAATGTTATTGAGAATTAATCTCGAACAACTGAAGCTTAAGTACAAAAACAGAAAAATTGTCTAGCTTTTCAAGTATATACAGATAATAGTGTTGTACGCCAGCTTTCTGCACGAAAGGCGATATTTTGTTGTTAATTGTTAAAGCTCATCATTTCTAAGCCCGTACTATAGAATAAATCGACCTGGATCTATATGTAGTCATTCGATATCAGGTATGTTATTAGGAGGTGTGGAAATGTTCAGACTCGGGAACCCTAAAAGGTCTATTTTGCTTTTCACAACGGTACCAAATAGGAATGCAACCTTATTACTTATTCTTTGTACTTCATCATTTTTACCAGCCCAATAAGGCAGAGGACCGTCAGATTCATCAACTTCAGTCAAACGATCACTGGACTGTATGTACAAATGAGCCTCGTAAGCTTTTTGTGTGATACATCTGATGCTTTCTTATACTTCTTGAATGGAAATTACGCTATAATCCTTGAAGTCTAGATTCACAACTGGATATATCTTGAAATAGTCTGTGATAAGTTCCGTCTCATTCAAGATTTTTCCCCAAATTCTTTCCGTTTCTACAAAATGGTTTACAGTTTTGAAATTCTTTCTGGGGGGTTCTTGATATTCTCTCAACTTTCAATTTTAAGGAAACACTGGACTAAGTGCATGTTCAAGAACTTGCCAAAACATTTAGATGCAAAAATAATAAATATTTGTCATTCAACTTTGAAGATCCCTCTAATGTAGCCGATGAAATGAAAAAAACGACTTTGGTGACGACTGTACACAGGCAGGAATCTACAGGAATAAGCATCTCTGATGTCTTTCAAATCTCCCACTTAATCTATCCCAGCAAAATCTCTATGAAATCAAACTCAACTTTGGTCAGCTTAAAACAATGGCAGGATTTTTCAAATGCAACACCCTGAATTTTAGGCGTTAAGTCTGCCCACCAATCTGTCTCAGTTCTTTCTTTTATGCACTGATGTGCTACCAGAATGGTCAACAATCATTTTGTCTCATAAACTTCCAACTTATATTATTGATGTAGGTAGGTTTAGTAACGTATGTTTGATTTTTGCTGGATGTTTTTTTACCAAATTTTTTATATGTAGGTCAAAAAACGTAAGACAAAATGATGATAGTGTTATTTACAATTCTTGAATGGTCAAGCCACAATTTGTCCAATATTAGAATTTTGTAGTTTTATGGAGGTTATAAAGTATGCATCCACTCTGTAAAGATTAAGTAATTCTTATCAGTTCAGTGGTAAGTCATCAATTCGTATAGTAGAGTTGCTTTTTGTAACTATAACGAGTCAGTCAATCAAAATAGTAAAGTCATCTGAAGAATACTTTAGCAGCATGTTACAGTTTCTAGAGAGAGATTACATGTTGTTTAAGATACTTCACTAAAAAGAAGCAAAATACTTACGACATTATTTATTCTGACAATATGTTTATGTACAAGTGCTTAACAATACAATAATAATAAAAATATAAAACTTAACACTTTTATCTATACAATAATTATAATAGTACTAACTTAGAAAAATCTTAACGAACTAAATACAAGAATAACGTTAACATAAACAAAAGTTAACAATAATGAATGTCTTAAATTATGAGAAGAATTAGTAGATGAAGTAGAACTAGAGTTAGAGTTAGTATGATTGTCTTTCATTCTTTGAGCCTGCGCTTCTTGTTCGGCTGTATGTTCTGGAGTATGATGTGCTTCCCTTCTACTCCTTTCCCCTTTCTTCTCGAGATCTACTTGCCGAACTAAAATTAATTTCGTAGATCCTTGAGGTGCATTTTGAGGAAGATAGGAGGGTGAAGGTGTTTCCAAATCTCTATTTAAAACACCTTGATATTGCAACTGAGGAGCATTTCTATTTATAAATTTTGGATCTAAAGGTGGAAGATCTCCTTTGAATGGACCAAATTGTGGACCCGCTTTAATTAATTCGGCAGCTTTTGATGATCGGCTATCTAAAACTGAACTTCTTTCTGCTGCTTTAGCAGTCAAACTTGCCCCTGATACTTTTTTACCATCATATGAAACAACGGTACCAGGTGGGATATCAATATTTGATGGTTGCATTATATGAATAATGGGTTTATCTTTTTTATTAGCCGGAGGTAAATAGAATGCATCAACTCTATCTTCTGCTTCGGCTATTTCATCTTCTACTTCTTGCACATCTCTCCTTTCATCACGCCTCTTTTTAATAACAAACATAACATTAGTTGGTTTTTGACTAACTCGTTTTCTTTTCAAATGCGGTTGAGTTTTATTAGAGTACTTATCTAAAGGGGATGGTATAAACATTGGTTCGAAAGGCTGTGTTGATTTTTGAGAACTTTCTTTATTCACATCAATAATTCCAATTTCACTTTCATATTCCAATTCAGGACCATCTATATCTTCCGATATACGATCTTGAATGTCTTTGCTTACAATTGGCTTAAATCCACCTTCAACCACAACCGATTCAGGATGAAATCCAGTATTAATAGCTGGTTTTAAAGGAGCTGTTTTATAATTATTATTGTAATGAACTTTACTTGGCGCTATATAAATTAGTGGTGCATACGGTTTCTCAGTAGTTCTTTGTGGTTCTTTTTCAGTAGATGCTTGCAGAGGTGATATTTCAACATTAGGGTGTAATTTATTAAAATTAGCTGCGACGGGTCTTTCGGAAAACACTAATGCAGGTGGAGCTTTTTTAACAAATGGTGGTGGTTGTGGTGGTCCACCTGGTCGTTTCATTATTATTACAGATTGTGGACGAATTTGAGTGTGTATTGGTGTAAGATATATTGGTTTATCTTTGAATTTGTAAGGAAAAGGTCTGTTCATTGTTGGGGTTTTCATTACAGGTCTGTGGTATGGTTTTTTATAAGGAAAGTGGGAAAATCCAGGTGGTTTTGGGCGAATTTGAGATGGTGAGGCCATCAGTGGATAATTAACTATAACTTTTTGGCCTCCATATTGTGGAAACCTTTGCCCAACAAGTATGTTAGTTTTATTTAAAGGACTGATAATTCTAGTTTCTACTCTACTGCTTTCAGTTGACGCACTTACAACCTTTTCTGTTGGTGTTGTTGATACTTCAATCGTTGTAGGATTTCCTTGTTCAAATCTTTTCTGTGTTGTTTCCTCAGATGGTACATTTATAGTTGGGCTTGGTTTAAAATTGTCTTGTTGTTGAAAAGTTGGATATAAAGTTGGATTATGATTTTGAACATAAATTGTTTGTGGAAAATAATTTGGTTGTGGTAAAATAATTGAGAGTTCTGGTTGTAAAGATACTTGTGATTCGACATAGGTGTTTTGCAATGGAAGCTGAGGTACACTGTATGTGCTTACAATAATGGGACCTTCAGATTTCTCTTCAATTTTATCCTCATTCAAAACATTACTCTGCTTTTCTGCATTCTCGATTACATTTGGTGCTTTTACCCTCGTTTCAACTCGTATTGAAGGACTTTCTTCTAAATCATCTTCAGTCTGTAGATCTGCAACTTGTTCTCCAGTTTTTAGATCTACTACTGATACTTTAGTTTCACTTGCTGATGGTTCAACATCACAAGAATCCAAAACATTAATCTTCCAACCAAGGTAACGATGTGTGAAACACTGATAAATAAAGTTCGATTATTAAAAAATACAAATAAGATAAAAAAGGAATTAGTACCTGATAATAGACAGTGTCTGGAGTATTTTTATCAGGTGTAAATTGTATAACACCAGGTTCACCTTGATCACATTTTAGTTCTAAAGTTCTTTGATAAGCTCCAAACGATTCAAAATCATCAGCTTCTAAATCTCCTTGATGTGTCCAATGACATAATCTTCCTACACCTGTTGGAACTACGCTACCATCGGAATTTTGTCTTGCTCCAGCAAATATCTTCACTTTCTATTTTTATAAAAATAATTTTTTCAATTAATTATTTATCAAATACGATCATTTTTAAAACTCACCGCTCTTTCTGATGGAGTCTTATATTCATAACCACCAACAGGATCATCAGTAATATAAAATGGATGATATTTTGCTGGTATTTCCGGATCAAGACCACCTTCCACAACAAATGTATATGTCTTACCTCTAACCACATTAATTTCTGGTATGAGCAATCCATTAATATACCAAGATATTCCCCAACCCACATGACCTTAAAAAGAATTATAAATTAACTGATTTGATATAAACTCTAGTAAATTATATTTACCTGTTATTGCTGGGTATCCCCTCTTTCCTCCTGTAGGTCCCATTTGTGCATAAAGCACACCATCTTCAGGTTCATGGCATTGTATAGGTGGGATTTCCCAAGCGTTCCTCTTAGATACTGGCGCTGGAGTAGGTACCTGCCGAGTAGGTTGAGCTCTTTCGGTTGCTGCAGCTGCATTAGGTCCTCTTCTTCCAGATTGTCTTGTCCTTGAAACGGTTCTTTCAGAATCTCTTGCGACATTGTCGCTATTATTATTATTATTATCTTGACGAACGGATCCACGACGAGATTCACCTCGTCTTCTCTGTTGATTTCTAGGGCGAGTTGTTGGTGGTGGTGGTGGTGGAGGTGGTTCTTCATACTCTTCAGTTACTGTCTGTTCTACAACTTCTTCATAATGTGGTTTTGGAGGTGGATTTGAAGCAGCTCTCATTGATGGCTGTTCTATTTCTGGCATTGGGCAATTCCATTTAGGCGTACGTCCGAAATCAATGAAATAATCGCGTTTTGCCCATTGGCTGTGAAAGGAAACCTCATATCTTTGATTAAGAGGACCAATTGCCCAGATAATTGGTTGGGATTGGTTAGTGAATATTTGCTTGTCAAATCGATCTGAAGCTCTCAACGGACGTTGATAGGTTACTATTGAATAACCATTTACCATGGCACCGTTTAATGTGTTTATACTGTCTGTGTTATCCTGGAAATTAGATCGTGAATGTAAAATTAAAAATGGAGATACCATTTCTTACCTCGAATCTCTCGTCTGGGCAGGAACCAGTTTTTCCAGAACATTGAGATTTGTCGGCTAGATAGTAATCGTCTGCGTGACCTTTGAGAGTTTTGTCTACCCAAGCTACTGCAACATCACCACCTACCATGGCTGACTTGGTTTGGCTGCCAGAAAGTCCAAATGACATGTATTCTCTTTCATCTGTAAACAAAAAATTGAAGATGTAGAAGACAAATCTCTAGTGCGTCAGTAATAAAGTGTACAAGATACATTGCTTAGATTGTCTAGGTATCCACATGAACAATCTAAACAAAGTGGTATAAAGAAAGAATTCTAATAATGACTACAATCGACTCTTATCAAGCATGTTATTGAATCAAATCACAAATACGACTCTAAAGATTATAAAATATTAATCACATAATCAAAATTTTATTTTTTGCTTTTCTATTTTATTGTATTGATATAATCCCTGTTTATAGAAAAAATCTTTGGAAGTTATCTGGCATCGTTTTAACCAAATCGAGTTCGATCTGCGGTAGCGTATTTAAAGTGTGAATGGTTTGGTATAATCATTCGTACGCGTTACATCCATACTGTGACCAAAACAATTTTATTCGTTTGTAATTTTACTGTTACGGGGTCTTAGAGTTTACTTCAAAAATTTTTATAACAATAGTATATTATGGCAACAATTGCCAAAAGAGTAATCTTCTGCACTCATTCAATAGCAACTTTTATATCCGTGCAAAAAAACTACTCTTTCGGCATCTGTTGCATGCGCTATTTTTTGTACGCCCGGGCCAAAAGAAAAATCTTAATATAGTTTCTGTTGTCAAAAGAAACTATTTTGAGCACTAATTCCCAAAAGTAAAATTTTTGCGCAGTAGTGTTCAGAAATATTACTTTTGGGCACTAGTACTTGAAAAGGATGCTTTTTACATCAAAAACTATATCAAAAACCATTTTGACACGGGCATAGAAAAAAAACTTATAATAGAGAAAAACAGAAAAGCGTTAAAGACAGAAGTTGATCAGGACCGTATAAGTCATAACTATTGGAAAACTTTGCAGACGTTGTTCTGTTCTAATCAATTGTTGCTCATGGCCAAGAAGATTTCTGTGATGTTCAATATCTGATTTTCTGTAGCAGATCAAAAGTCATAAATTAGGACTAGGAGAATTTCCGAATCTTTATTGTGTGATATCCGATCAAATCGTAGCAGACCAAAGGCCACAAATCGTATTTTGAATGATAAGTCAGACCTTAAAACCTTAAAATTAATTACTTTAGATTGACAATATCGAGTTGGAACTTAAAAAAAGTTTTTGAAATTGTATTGTCTACACGCCTAAATGGTATGCATTGACAGGTATTAAGAAAATTGTTTTTCCCAAATTGGAAAGCTTTTCCGTGAGGTTTTTTAGAAAACTTTAAAAAATCGTCTGGTCTAAGAAATAATGGGTGCTTAGTCACACTTTTTATCGTTTTGTGACAGCCTTATCCTTGTATGAATTTCTTTCTATTTCTCTTTGGTGGGGTGGATCCAAAAATAACTATTTTATTCTACACATTTATTTGGAGACTTGGGAATTGATTAATATTTTTAGCAAAGTTAATCTTTCTTGTCCTTTATTATACTGGAACAGGCAGAACAGTTTAATGAAATCCTATATTATACACTAAAATAATGTCAAAATTGTTAGGTTTGGTGATCTTTTCCATGACACCCTGTACAATGTGGTCTAACCTACTGAAACTTCCGATTTTAAATAATCTCATGGAAACGATGGTAAAAGTAATTAATGTAATGTTAGTGTCAGTGTGTGAAGTCCTTTAGCAAATAAGTTTAATGAGAAAACAGATGTGCGTTTGCCCTTAAAGTTGCAGTGATGATAAAATTATTTTATTTTAGACGAATAAATCAAAAAATCTGACAAAGAAATTATCCAAAATATTTTATACAAACACGTGTCATTCTATATAATTGCAAGATGTTTTATCTTTTCGATAAAAGGCTGTCCGGGGCTTCGAGCTGTCCCGTAAGAAGATGGACAATGCTTGAATGTACCTTCAGACTAAGAATACACAAGGCAGGCGGAGCCAATTACATAAAAAGGTGAAGTTGTCTGTTTATGTTTTTATTAGTGTAAACTGTAAAGCAGTGATGTACTATAGCTAAAAACAATAGTGGAGGAACGCTGATTGTCATAGTACACATTTATTATATAAAAATTAGACTTTTAAAAGAATATTTAGTTCCCCTCCCCCTCAATACATCATTGGTATAAAGCAGTTTTACGATTGTTAGGCGGAAATTACCGAAGAACCGTGTTGTTACGCACAACAATCGCCGTGCAAGTTTCGATCCAGTTCGATCTTTTCGTTGAAGTGCCCGGTTTCCGAAAGCAATTTATCTAAACGATAAAGGTATGCATTCTATAAATCGCCAAAAGTTGTTTCTCAAACGCTATGTCGTATTTATGGGACTGATATCGGCTTCACAAGTTATCGGAGCAAGTTGGTGCGATAAGTTATGTAGCGCCGGCGCATTCTAGATCACTTGAGGTTTCGCACGGCTTTTTAATTACCGATCGCTGACAGCAAGTTATGTTTAAGATGAAAGTGCCGGTATAGAACGACAGTGTTGTTGGAAAATGTGTAACAGTTTTAAATTATTTCACTTTTTTAAAGAACTTTTTGTTTTTCTACTGTTGCAAGTGTAGTGCCCACCTATCGGTTTTTCTCGTAACTACTTAAGAAACCGATAGTGATGGATTACAATATTTTGAGCAGCACTTAAGAAGTTTATCAGTTCCATAAAAAATCAACGCATGGTATTTACAGTTTGATTTTAAACGTTTTTCGAAGTGATAAACGATTTGTGTGTGTTTTTTTACTTTTACCAGACATTATGGTGCGTCAATGCATTTTATGTAAAAGAATGGACAGAAAAGAAAAGGACATTTCCTTTCATAGGTAAGAAATCTGAAAGTAAATCTTGCCAGTGGTTGTTTAGGTTATGTTTTTATTACAAGCGGTGTGCTATATTGCATTTTTACACGAAACAATTTTATGAACTTTCATTTAAAAATAAGAATTAAAAAGACGGAGACGAACAAGTTTCAAGTACTTGTAATGAAATGTATTTTTAAAGCAAACAAACAAATTTAATATTCTTATACCACGTATTTGATGCTAAATATTAAAATGGTACGTCACTGACGTTGACGGAATTGTTATTGTTTTCCGTCTAATTTGCGAGTGGATCTCGGCTTCACATTTACGCATTGGCATGTCGTAACTGAGTTCTACCTTGTGTGTTCTTAGTCTGCGGGTTTAATGATCTTTTTCATCACACCCTGTACAATGCGGTCTAACCTGCTGAAACTTCAGATTTTAAATAATCTTATCTAAAATATACTGGAAAAGATGGTAAACATAATTAATCTAATGTTAGTGTAAGTGCGTAAAGCCCTTTAGCAAATAAGCTTCATGAGAAAACAGGTGTGCGTTCTCGCTTAAAGTTGTTTTAAAAATTGCCTGAACTTCGGTGATAATAAAATTATTTTATTTTAGACAAATAAATCGAAAAACCTGACAAAACCCAAAATATCTGAAGACTTTTTATTTTACACAAAACACGTGTCCTACAATTGCGAGGTGTTTTATCTTTTCGATAAGGAGCTGTTCGGAGTTTCGGGCTGTCCCATAAGAAGATGAACAATGCTTGAATGTACCTTATTTATGGATGGATATACAATAGCTATTTTTGTATTAAGTGCGGGAAATCAGCGGTTTTTTGTAGCGCATGAAAATTCGAATGCGCCAAAAAATCACTGATTTCCCTCACGAAATGCAAACATTTTTTCTACAACCTTCAAACATTATTATGTGAATTTTTGAAGTAAATTATACAAAACAAGTGTGCCATGAAAATGCAAAATAATAAAGTATTAATTTGCAAAAATAAGCAGAATTACCTAATGTGTCATTTTTGTTTTTTTTCGCATATGTGCGTGAAACATATTTTTTGCGCACATGGGCGTAAAATATATATTTTGCTCCCATGTGAAAAAATAAGCTTCCCGTATCCTTGGCGATGCTTAAATATAACCTTTTTTTGACGGTTGTAGAAAAAGTAAATTTTCATTGATTAATTATACTAACAAACAGTGTTAACAGTAACAACTTATGTATACAGGGTGATCATTTTAAAACTTCCCACTTTGAATAACTCTTTAATTAGTACAATTGTCAAAAATCGCTAAAACGCGTCGCTTTTGTTTTGGAGGGAGACATTTAATAACCTACTCTAGTCAGTTGGGAAACTTTCACCCTCCCCTCAGCCACTCCCTCCCCAAAATTTTAAATGCCACTACCCCATGTGTGATGTATCATCTTAAAGGATATAATATTTTAAATCTTTTACATCAAAGAAAATCAAAATCGGCCCAGCCGTTCGTGAACTAGAGATAAAAATGTATTTAATTTAATCAATACATTTCTGTCTCTAGTTCAGGAACGGTTGGACCGATTTTAATTTTTTTCAATGTAAAAGATTGAGAGTTTTATACCCTTTAAAATGATATATCACACATGAGGTAGTGCCGTTTAAAATTCTGGGATGGGAGTGGTTAGGGGGAGGGTGAGTTTCTCAGAATCATAAATGGCACTTCCCCATGTGTAATATATCATTTTAAAGGATATAGAATTTTCAATCTTTTACAGCAAAGAAAATTAAAATCAGCCCAGCCGTTTGTGAACTAGAGACAGAAACGTATTGATTGAATTAAATACATCTTTGGCTCTAATTCACGAAACAGCTGGGTCGATTTTAATTTTCTTTGATGTAAAAGATTGAGAATGTCATACCCTTTAAAATGATATATCACACATGGGGTAGTGGGCTTTAAAATTTCGGGGAGGAGGATGAAAGTTTCCCAACTGACTAGAGCAAGTTATTAAATGTCCTCCTCGAAAACAAAAACGACGCGTTTCAGCGATTTTTTGATAATTTTACTAATTAAAGAGTTATTCAAGGTGGGAAGTTTTAAAATGATCACCCTGTATATAATATTTGTGAAATTAATGCCGTTATAACCAACAGAATGCAAACTTAAATGTTTTTAAATGATTTCTTTATTTTATGCATATTCTCTCTTCATAATAAACTCCAAAATTTTTTGATTGTATCTGGATTGCTTCTAGCAATATACTTTAGATTTTAAAATTAATTTTAATATTAAACCAGTACTTCCATTTCGGAACAGATTTAATTTGACTGTTTTGTTTCCTAATTTGTCTAAAGGGGAAAACTAGCAATCGAAGCTGTAGCTTTAAGGTGGTAACATGAACGTGAGTAAAGAGTGAACGTAAAGAAAATAGTATTATTCGGTGTAAGGTTGCATTTACGTCATCGGCCATCTAGTCAATACGACGTGAAAAGGAACTTAAGATTAAAGATTTCTTGCTTTAAATAAAGATTGGATTATAAGGGTTGATATACTAATATGACTACTACTAATGTAACTTTGTTATTATAATCAATTAAAAAGCTTAGGAGAAATACATTGAATTGCAATTTTTACTTTCTTGCGAACGCAAGTTGTAAATATTTAATTATACAGTTAGAGTTACTCGAATTACTACATTAAAATGAATATTATTACGATTTCCTTCCATAAACATCTGGTATTGACATTCAGACATGAATTAAACTGCCTAGTGTTTATATTAAAGACACTAATTCCGGCTTCTGAGATCGTTTTTTCAAAAGTACGAGTTCTGGCTGCTGGAACCCGATCTACTGCTTTTATTTAAATTGTATGCAGCTCAATCAAAATTCTGTAAAACTTTGCAAAAACTAAAAAGATTTGACCGATATTTGTTAGTATTTCAAGAAGCGACTACGCTGCAGAGATATTGTATACAAGGTGACTCTTAAATGAACCTATAAGTGTATCTTTTAGTCAGGCATTTTAAACCCATCTAGAATCACCTTAATCAACTGATGTTTTAAAATGCGTTGTTATCCAGATGCAGTTCTTGTTCCTTAACTTTCATCCCTATTTAGTGCAGGATATAATTATTTCTTTCTTTTCTATGTATTTGTGGAAAGCACAGACAAATTATTGTAATTTCTTTCAGTTTCTTCAAATGCTATTAAAGTCCCAAATACGTATTTCTCTAAATAGAACCGATTCTCTTTTTTTTTAAAAAAAGTTGTATCTTCGGTATGTTTTAACATTATTTCATAGACGTACTTAATGTTTTTTCTAATAAAACACCCTGTATATGTTTATCATAATTTATCGATTTCTCTTTTAATTAAGATTGTAATTAAAGCAATTCATAAGATTTACGTTTAAATGCAATCATTTCGGTGCTAATTATTATTTAATTGTTATGATATACTCTTAAGTTGCATGAGTTGTCCTAATATTTTGTTTGTTGTAAAATTCCAACCTTAGTTTGTTGATGAGAACAATATTTGTGAATAATTATATTATCACATGTCTACCTTTGAAGCTTGATAACTGCGTAACAATTGTTAACAATTTACTTGTTATCAGTATTATATATACAGGGTGTTAGTAAATAATACCGACAAATTGACAGTGTAAATTTTCCATTTTCTCAAATGGAACCTATAATTGCTATAGAAACTATATATTTATGGAGTTATGAACTTTCAAAGTTGCTTACACATATGTCAACTTTCGGGTTCATCATCGTTATTTGTCAGAATATCAAGAATTCTTATTAAAAAACGTTATAGGAATTTCCTTCTGGATGTTTTAAGCTTAAGTAAGAACTTTTTTGATTATTTGCTAATGCAAAATAATTGCAAAATCAGAAAAAAGCAATGATCTCATTATCTTCCAATGAAAGAGGTGCTACTATCAGAGTAGAGATTTGCGTCAATGCAACAAGTCATTATATGCCACTGGAACTGATGGTTATTGCTCCATAAAGTGTCTGGGATGTTTGCAGTTAATCCGGCTGGATGACAACAAAACTGTTTTTGCAATGGTTTCAAAAGTTTATCACTTTCAATGCAGTAACAAAAGAACGTCCTATACTGTTCTGCTTAACACACAAAAATAACACGTTAATAGACATGGCTAGAGAAAATGGAGTTGAAATATTTTTGTTCCCGCGCCATACGACCCACCGGCTTCAGCCACTTGATGCGGCTTTTATGAAATCTTTAAGCACTCACTACGACTAAGCTGTGACTGCATCGTTGCGATCTAATCCAGGACCTGTAGTAACAACCAGGTAAGTGGCAAAGTTGTTCGGAAAAGCTTTTGTAGTAGCAGCAACCTTGACTACACTGTTAAACGGCTTAAAAAATGAGGAATTTGGCCCTATGATTCCTATGTGTTTTCTGAAAGTGACTTTATCGCTTCTGAAACCACTGGTATCCAAATAAATAAAAAGAACATGGTAGCTTATAGTCAGTCTGATAATTTCCAATATCCCGATATGGGTACAGTACAAAATGATGACAATTGTATTACCACTCAGTCATCCGCTACAATTAATGAAATCATCGATCCTCAACCTGGTTATTCATTTTGGCCTGATAGTCAACATACTCTTCGATCATCTATCCCTAAACATGATACTACATTTGCAGTAGTGAGTCCAAACCAGTTACTTGTAGTAGATACTTATAACAATACAGAAGAAGAAACCGACTAGAAAAAGAGGCTAGGCTACTATATATAATTACGTGTTCTCCGTACGAACAAGAAGATATACGGAATAAAAAAGAATTAGAAGAAGAAAGCCATAGTAGAAAAAATGAAATGTTGAGAAAGAAAAGAAAACAGACTAAGAAAAGAGGGATTTTTAAATTGAAGCAAAAGAAAAACGAACTCGACTCAAACGTCGATGACAATACCTCATCTATTTACTGACCTGGGTTAATCTAGAATCTACAGAGGGGTGGATAAATTGTGTAGAATGCGGGAAGTGGGCTCATTGTAACTACGCAGATGTCGATCATAATGATGAATAAATATAAACAGATTTTACAAATATCACCTTGTACTACGGCCCTTAGGGTAGCTTGACTTACCTTAATTTGTCATTTATTTCAAAGATTGACAACCAAAGGTTTGATTAATAAGTTATCCATTTTCTTTATTAAAATAAATATAAGTTTTTATTTGTCGGTAGACTTTAGCTACCGCATGTTGCCCTACCATCTCTTACTTAGAGTTTGTAGTGGAAGAATTAGGTTTACGTCCAGATCCAGATGAGGTTCTCTCTCTTCCTACTAATTTGAAAGAGGTTAGGCCTTTCATTGGCATTGCTTTGTGATATCGCTCTTTTGTATTTCGGTTTTCTACAATATAATTGCTCCATTAAACCACAGAACCTTTGCAAATCTAAAAAATATCCGCTATGGGATTCTGAACTTACAATACGATACAACTTATAGATATCGAAGATATTCAAAACGATACAAGCTTCCAGGTATTTATTCTTGTTATCGTCAAATATGTCAAAACGTCATCGAAGCAACGATTGTCAAATCGTATCCTATCGAGAATTCAGAATCCCTCCACTGGTTACACCGCCCCTATATTGGTTAGACCTGATATATGTCTTGTTCTCCAACCACCTACGAGCAAAAATATAGTACAACTAAGTCCGAATTTGTTGGGATCATGTGATTCATAGAAAAACTTCATTATCTGAAAGGTTTTTACTTTAGAATCATTACGGACTGCTGTTCTCTCGTGTGGACTGCCTATCCAGCTCGGTACTTGTCTTGGCAGACACGGTCCGAATTTCTAAGATTGCTGTTCCTGCTGACAGATGGCTTACTAAGATGCTGAACAATGCTCGTTGCAATCCTTGAAAATTCTCTGCAACTCTTCTTAATAGTTTCTTGTTGCTTCGAAAAAAATGACTATACGCACTAAAGCTAATATGTTTGCACGCAATTTTAAAGGCCGATAGTTCCGTAACTATGAGAAAATGTCTGTCTAATCAATAGAAATTTATTTTATCAGTTTTGTCTGTGTTGTTTAGTAACACCCCTTCGATAATTCTAAATATTGTTTGGTGCTATATTAGAATAAGATGAAGGCTAAATTTGTTTTTTAATTTGTGTATCAAAAAAATATTTTTTTAAAACTTATTATTGGGTATTCTTCAAGCCAGACTATTTAAGCAATCGTTTACTAAAGCAGTAGAACAAACGGTTTAGTTTTTTACTGATTCAGTCTGACGGTGATGACTTTTGTGCGGTTTTTCAAGAATTTCTTTCGTAAGGTGATACAGAATTTAAAGAATCTAACCTCAGATGATTAATAAGGCATTACATTAGAATATTGAGAATCAGACCTTAAAAACAACAAAGCTCTATATTTGAAGAGTCTTTGACATTTCTAAGTTGGAAATCAAAGAGGAACCTTTTCTGAGAACAAAAACAACTCTGTAAAGAGCAATATTCAGAGTAATAAACTCAGAAACTATTAAAAAACTAGTTTTGATAATTGAGAATTGCAAAGTACGAAACAAATTTACGATTGCAGGATAATCTTTTCTGATTTGCTCCAAAAGTATCTGGGGACCGTTCGATGTGAACAGAGACGACCGGATCTTAAAGATATCTGAGCCTATTATTTCTGCTTGGAATTTTCCCACCTCCGGCAGAAATTTTGTTGCGCTATGTAGATTGTAAATGTCCTTTTTGGCAATGTTACAGTCTGATGGTTATGTGATGACCATTTTCACTTGCCTACGATCTTTGGCTTGAATGAAAATCTAAATTGAACGAATGTTTTATTTATTGAATAATGTTGTCGAAGTCTTTTCCTTTGTTGTCGATTTTGTTTGTGTATAATCTTAGTCACATATCAGAATCTTTAGATTGACTTCAATAAAAAATTTCGTACTTAAAGTTAGTCTTTATACACTCTACTCCAGAGCTTTTAGGGTTTGTCTTTTGGCTTGCTCGGTATTAGTCGTAGTCTGTGTATAGCAGAAAATGTTTTGAGATTTTCTATGAATTTCTACGTGAGTGGTGCATTTTGTGCCTAGAAGTCTGATCTTAGCTTTTGTCAATATCTTGAACCTCCTGGAAAAAGCATCATCGAATCGATTTAACTTTCTATACCTATTTAAGTTGTTAGGAACTAGTCTCTTAGATTCTAGTGTTATTGTTTACTTTTGTAGAGATACAACCAACTTCAGTACTGTAGTGACACTGTGATTTTGTTCATTTCATTATTGTGGGTATTGAACTGCATATTTCACCCTTATCTCATCATAGGACACGTTAGGATGAATCTCACTTTCCCTAATTCTGTTTAAAAAGTTTCTTCAGCTTCGTGGTTTTAAGTGTTTTATGGTTGGTGATTATGAAATCTCATAATTTGTTAATCTCTTGACTTATTGATTACTTTTCAGACCGTAGCTCACCAAAGCCTTCATTTATAGTTTCTACTGTGTGTGAGAAATAGGTTTGTGAAGTCGTCAAGTCTTTTAGGGCACACTTCTCGATTTTATTGGTTATGACTATTTATTCAAATTTGAATTCTGAATTTAAGAACTTTTCCCAACTTGACAGTGAGAGTTTTTGTTTTTGGACTTAATGGTGATGTAAATATGGTTATGGACTGGCCAAGATTTCATTAATTAGTGTTTTGAGATTAAGGCTGTTTTTCTTCTTTTTTTTAAATTTGGATCCTTGAGGTGTTAGTCTTTTTTGCGCCTATTTTTGTTATTCGATCGAAGTGAATTCATTGTGAATTAATTTAAATTTTTAATCTCAATTTGGCACTTTTGTTTGGACTAGTCTGACTATAGATAGCCGCTATGTGATCTTTGTTTTATTCAACGACATTTTTTTATCAGATCCAGACCTTCATTTACCAAGATCTTGAAATCTTCAGATCTGAGCAATTTTATCAATATCGTTATGACTTTTAAAGTCTTCTCTTTGAGAATAAAGAAACATCGTGCTCTATGTAAACGCATAGTTAAACAGCAGAGATGATAATTTGTCGGATTGTCTGCGATTTTTGTGATTGATCAACTAACCTATCACATCACCTTATAATTTTCCAAAGTTTCTGTAGAAGTTGATGTATCTCTCTGTTTGATAAGATCTAAACCGTCATAAAGAATTAAACATTTAAAGCTTTTTATGACTTATGATCTTTGACCTGCCATGGACGACCATGGGAAAGAGTTTTTCGGTATGGATTAGAATCGGGCAGAAACTAACAACAATTTATAGAAATTCTAAAGAGAAAATTAATTTATAAAATATGCAAATCAGAAAGACACATATGTACTATTTAGTATCTTTCCACGGAAATGTACAATTACTTCCGTTTGATTCTCGTAATCGTAAATGAATAATGATATTTCGATCTTCTTGCATGCTTACATAAGATTTTTTATACTGTCACTATCACTTCTTGCAGTCTGGTTAGTTCAACTTTTAATTAAATAAATAAGCAAAAAGTTCATTTATAATTAGGTTACAGATTAAAATTATTTCAAAATAGGAAGCGAGAGAAAAAAATATATTAGCGAGACCGCGTTTCCTTTGCATATAGCATGCTGCATACAACGAACATTTTTAATTTCCCCTTTTTAAAAAATAATAAGCCGGTAATTTAAAACAAGATTAAATTATCTAAAAGCTGATTAAAAAACGTTTGAAACGCTAAAAAGCTCTTAATTCGGTTTATTTAAAACGCTTTTGTAAAGTGATTTTTAGGACTTGGCGTTTTAATCTCTTTTGTTAAAAAGGACGATTTCCGAAATTCTAATTTGTTTAAGTACTATTCTGTCTGCTGGGCGAACGAAAGGTCAGATTGCGAATTAATTTGAATGTTGTGGTAGTTTTTTTTTAAAGTGGCCGTATGAAAGTGAAATATACTCTACTACAATATAATACTTTCTCTTCGGGGGTCATCGTTCTTCAACTGGGTAGTCCCACACTTGAGTGAATTTTAAGCATTTTATTTCAAGAAGAAAAAAGATTGCAAGTGTTCTTTTCCTTTTCATGTTTAGAATTGGTTTATTGTAATGTTAATCTTTTATATAATTTCCTATTAACGGTGACCCTGACAAAAATTCATGTAGGCACAATTCTGTTAATTGTGTTTAGTAGATTTGATGCAGAGAATTAAAGGTGTAGAGGTCAAATATTTTATTTGTAAGTGCACACGTTGTAGAGATAACGTTTTTCAGTATCTTTTGCTAGTTCGGTTTGTCCGTTATTAAATTGTTTTTGGGTAGAATATTTTGTTTGTGTTTGATTCGAATTCTTTAGATCCTTCGTGTGTTTTTTCTTGTAACGGTGAGTTATAATGAATTTAAAAGTTTTACAACAGCAATCAATTTATTGTTAGTAAAAGTTAATTGTGCTGTGGAAACAATTGCATAATAGGTTATTAGTCAAGATCTTCTCCTTGAAATAATTAGCTATGGAAGTTTTAGCAAAATATTTTTGCTACTAAAAGTGAAAATTGTTCGTTTATGAAGTATTAGAAATCTGTTGGAACGATTAAATTGCCTTTATACTCGTTTTACCAACAATGCAATGCTTTGATTAATTTTTCTTCTATATTATAATTTATAGTTGGATCTTTAAATACTTATATACTTTTATATTCTTAATTAAACGTAATCTTGTGAAATTATGAAAGAAGTAGTGAATACATACGGTATATAATTTAGTTCCAATGCTAATGAATCATACATTGTGATCTAGATTTTTAGAAGACGGAAGAAATAAATTTTTTATTTATCATAAATTACTAAATATAAATAAATTTGACAAAATTTGTTTGTGTTATATACGTGAGAGTTTATAGTTTAACGTTAAATGCCATGCACCGTAAAATATATATTTGAAAATCTCGGTTTACTGCGGTGGTCATAAACTACATATTAAAATCGTTCGCAAATAAGGTGGATTATTATCCTATAAAAGATATTTATAAGCTCGATTTAATTTTATTTTTTCCGCCAGTTATATAACTTAAATAAATCAGGGAAATGTATCTCGAAATATCTCAAGGGCGGGCGTGATATACAATATAAGTCTCCGGATTCAGCAAAACAGAAAACAAATCCTCTTCCGCCATCAATCCATTAATTCTTTTCATTGTTTTTCCGAAACCTTTCTTAATCTTTTTAAATAGAATTAGTAGAATATTAATCTGCTAAGAGAAAAAGTGAAAAATTTAAAATCAAGGGACCACTGTCGCCGTTTTTACAGTTGAATCTAAAAATCTCGTAAGAGTTGCATCTACGTTTATATGATAGAAAACAGTTCTTAACTTATGTATCTATTTTTATGGAGTTTTGATATACACAAAAGTCAAAGAATTAAAATTGTCCTTTTCAGATTAATCATTTTACCCTGTTGAATATAACTTGAACTCCTCTTACATTTAGAGACTCTAAACTAGGGATGGATAACCAAAGCTGAAATCGTGTCCAGTTGACGATGACATAATATCAGTGCTGCTCGTAAAACAAATTTATCAAAGCATTTTCTGATAGCAGAGTGACAGGAATTCTCAAGATAGCTTTGGTTGAAGTTTATGTGGCCCGCTAGACCCCAAGTGTATCGGTTGCTCATTGCTCTAAACTCTAACTATTGTAGATTTTGGTTTTGTTTGAAGATTTCTGATTCACGTCTTAGAACACGACAAAATTGACGACTATTTGACTTGGAGTATTAAAATCAAAGTTCAGATGGATGGTTCTTATAAATTTAAATAGAGAAAATCACCAATCTCGCCATAAACGTCCCCACTATGAGGGATAATTTTTAAAGATGGATAGATAGATTGTTATTCGTATTCCTATACACCCTAAACCATTTGGTAAAGGGTTTACATTCTTTATGAGTTATCTGAAACAGACCATGTTTAGGGAAAGTACATATTAGTCTAGCTCTACAGAGAACTAATAGGAAGCAAATCTTACATCATTTAAGGTAACAAACAAACAGATATATGAACAGCAGAGCTGGGTAAGTACATCACAAATGTGCTTGAAAAACCATAAACAAATCCTTTTTTTGTACTTGTGCTTGTACTTATAAATTCAAAGTTTGATTAGTACTTGTACTTGGTACTTAAATACATCTGACGCAGTATATTAAAGTACAAGTACAAGTACAGGTACTTTTCCAAGTACAAGTACTTTTTCAAATATAAGTACTTTTCCAAATACAGGTACTTTCTCAATCTATATAAGTATTACTTTTTGCATAAAATGTAAATTTTTCTATTACACTCTTCTCAGATATATCACAAGTCGCATTTATTCTATTCTTTTATTCTGTGTTTGATACAGCTTTTGGTGTTTGTGAAGACTGCAATCTGATGGTGCTACTACTAGAGATTGTCTATGTTTTATCCTTAGGTTTAGAAAAATTCCTTATGTAAGTATTTGCTGATGAGACTAGTTCCGTTTTTTTTTTGTTTTTTAAATTGAATTTTACATTGGGATAAGTTTTTTATATTTTATTTTTTATTATGAAGATAAAACCAAAGTTAATATAAACTAACTAAAAATTTATATTGTGGCTAGGATAAAAACATTCATCATATGTTTTTTATTACAATTTTTATACTGCTTACGTAACAAAGAGAAAATAAATTTAAAAAAGTACTTGGAAAAGTACTTATAAGTTAGGAAATAAGTACATTTTATCTGTATTTAAGTACTTTTGTATTTAAATACTTTTCTTTTTTAAAGTACTTAGTACTTGTACTTAAGTAGTTACACAAAATGTACTTTGTACTTTGTACTTAAGTACATTTGTGATGTACATACCCAGTTCTGATGAACAGAAATTTTAAGATAAATAAAAAAAATTCTATTGGAGGTTGAAAGACGTTTAATTAAACAAAATTTTAGTATAACTCTAAGTGCAAAAACAAGTACACAATCCCCAAATCTCATTGAACCAATTAACCAAAGCAGTTGGGATCCATTACAGAACTTTCGTTTTCCGTGAGACACTCTGTATGTGGTCAATGGTTATCGCAGACTTTCGTTTAAGTAGGCAGTTTTTAGTACAGTAGACCAACAGTTTTCAATTTTTGTTTACTGTCTAGAAATTTTACAAATACGTAAATGTAAAATCAGGCTCACATGCTGCAAGATTTGATAAAGTTTGATGGAGGTGGTTGTGGCACAGTATAGAACCTTACGGAATCAGTAGTTTCACTTGTTGTCGGCGGCTTTGGTTTTTGTGTCCAAGAGTCTTACTGCACATTATCACCACGCGCAGCTCGCATAGGCGTGCAAAGCGTTAGTGCGGTTTTTGCAAGATTCAACACAACAATTGTACGTCACTGTTTACTGAATTTTGTTCAGTGCGCAGTCACCACACGTCGAAAAACTCGTAACAAAATTTTTATCTCAGTGAACGTACTGATTCCGTAAGGTTGTATACTGTGATTGTGGCACGTTTCTATTCACTTTGTTGTTGTGTTGTAACACTAGTACGGAATCTAGCCGAGTAATCTTTTTCTGATGATGATGCCACTGTTATTTTGTTTGTGCCTATTTCAGAAACTACCGTTTGTCTTTAGTTGAGATAAGCAGTAGAGTAGATCAAAAAGCGCACACAATTTTTTTTAACCTAATTGATTAGCCTGTATGCGTAAAGTTGCCTTTTGATAAATTCAACAATTTTGCAAAATTTCAACTTTCTATGACGTCATCTTCTGGTGAAGATTTTTTGGGTGACTAAAATATTCGTTTCTTTGCAACACTGGATCTATAACTTTTTTAATTTCTTCAGGTAAAAATCGAGAAACTTTTATTATATTAAAAGAGTGGAGGCTTCTATAGCGACAAGAAGACCGACTTAATCTCAAACAACGCAAGGGCATACACCTTGATAACGTATTCAGTTAAAGTTTTCAGATTTTTGTGGCCACATCTAATCTTAAAATGCGGTTAGCCGTTGTTAACCATCTTGAATGGCTCATTTTCCCTGGATTTTTGTGAGATGGACCCGAGGCAATATTGCCTGTTGAAATTGCGACACAAATTTCGTATAAATATTTTTGGTTTGTGCTAAGTTCTTGCACTTGCAATATCGGTAATGTGAAGTCGATTTTCTGAAAATTATAAACAGGCAACTTTTCACAATTTTCTAGCAGTTTTTGGATTTCTTCAGAAAAAGATTTTTGGGTCTCTTGTTTTGCCATCCAAAAATTGCATTGTAAAGGATGTCCCATAGAATCTTCTAATCTCTTTATAACGCTATTGACTGTAACTTAGAAATATCGGCATTATGTGTTAAAAAATTTAATAGACTTCCTAATTTCTAACGAAGTTCCTGACTTAGGAGTAACATATCCAAGATACAAAAAACCTGGTTCAAAAACAAGTACAACATCCAGACAGCAAAATTTAACTACTTTTTACAGCAATGTTACTATTTGTAAACGATTATATAAATAAGGCATTTTTGGGTCAGGTAACTATGTAGTACAATTTTAGTTGGTATGAAGCCGTAACTAAACTTTCTTATGTTCTTTAGTAGTCAGATAACCGTCAACTTACTATAAGTTTACTTGTTAGAGGAACCGAAATAATAATGTAAAATAAAAGCAATTATTATTGCAAAGCATTATTCACAAGAAATAGTTAAGAATATAAAAACAAACATTTTTGATTGTTGCAAAAACTGCCTTAAAGTATGTACAAAAGAAATTGTTAACAATGGCTGTGAGAAATTGTGCATAATAATTCCAACAACCTGTTTCAAAGTTTAAGTGACGATATAAAATAAATATATTCAATGCGTATTCACAAAAGCGTCTACAGTTTGTTAGCGCAGTTGGTCAGAAGGACAACTTACAAACCAGGTGGCTACAACAACTCAGATTCAAATCCCGGTGGCAGAAGCCGACAAAGCTGTTAAATAAAAAAAATGTCAGGAAACCCTCATTCCACCTGAACATGGAGACATTCCAACCCCCCAGAAAGCAATAAAAATAATAGAATGATCTGAAACGAATTAGTTGAAAACATTTTTAATTTTGTTTTACTTTTTGGATTTCTGGGAATTTGCGGTAACAATAATTAATTTATAACAAAAATAATTTATGTAGTTTCATGATCGGTTTATCGTCGGCACCCGTACGGCATCGGCAGCAGCAACGTAACTAAGTAGTAACTATATAGTAAAGATGTAGAAAATGCAACGTAACTTTCGAATGCTCGGAAGATTACTAGGCTTAGTGACATTCCCACAGATAGTTATCCAAACGTAATCTAAAAGTAACTCTACAGTTACAAAAACCGGGACATTCTTAACCAATAGTTAACTTATAGTTACCTTTTATTTTACTATTTCTTTACATCGTTTACTTTACACAGTTTATATGTTGTTACGAAATAGTAAAGTTTTGCTGTCTGGGCATGCTCTTCAGTAATTGTTTTTTTTTTACTTCCTTCTCCTTCTGTAATTTGTATTAATGTTCTGTCCTTCCTCCTATCCAAACTATCATCATATGCCTGAAATGCATCGTTCTATATTTCTTTTCTGTGATTATTATTGTAAAAATAACACACAACCGGTACCATGTCACTAAAGGTACTGAAATTAAATTCGCAGTAGAAGTACATACATAGGTACAGGAGCAGAAGGTGGTGATGACCCGCTAGCAAGAAGCCGTTCGTCTGGCGCCTTGCATATTCACAAGATAAAAACAACATGAAATTAGGCACCTAAGATAACTATGACCGTGATAGGTAGTAGGTTTTATAAAATTATAGATACTTAGAAGAATTTAAATTTATTGTAAAATGACATTGAATATTAACAGTCAGACTTGAGGATAAATTAAACAAAGTGGTGTAATATTTAAGGCGAAACTGGCAGCAGAAGATAAAATTCGATTAGGCCAAAATTTTGCACGTTAAACATACTATAGAAAAGACAAATTTTTCGATCCACCCTAATGAGTAGATGTAGTGTACGGTAATCGGTTACGGGAATGTAACAGAAAAAATAGAGATAACCGTCATAAAAAAAGCTCCCCGTTACGCAACGTTGGCGTTTCGTTCTTTTGCTTCGTCAGCGGTGACGTTCTGTTCTGACCGCGTTGGCGTTGGTTAATGGTGATGGCCGGATGCAGCGAGCAGGAGAGGAAACGGAGAAATAGAGAAATGAAGGTATGGCTGATAACTGTGTGACAAAGTCGTGTTATAAGTAGGTCCTGGCATTAGTGAATGGCAAAAAAAGAAAGATGAAGGTAAGATAAATTATTGACGAGCAGCAAAAGAAATAAGGAAATAAAGAAAATTTAAGGTATTGTTGATAGTGGAATGGCAAGGCCATGCGATTAGAAATTAGTGACCTTGATGTGATGAATGATTATTGTAACGAGTAATAGAGAAAACGGAAAAAAGGAATGAAGGTATGGCTAATTGTTGTGTGACAAAGTCGTGTGGTTGGAGATTAGCGACCTTAATGTTGGTAAATGGCGACGGCAGGTTAGAACAAACAAAGAAAACAGAGGAGAAATTAAGATATAAAATGGTTGTATGACAAAGTCGTATGGTGTTAAAAAACTGATGTGACAGTAGTTGGACTAGCGTTAGAACATGTGTAAAGTTTCAAAACTCTGCTCATTGACTTGTTCAATTATCGTCTTTATATAAGAGTTTAGTAACAATTCAAGACTAGAGATAGCAAACTTCATTAAGGCGTAAAAGCTGTGCAATTGAAGAATACTTCTGCAGATGGCCTTCTCTTTTGCCTGGTTGCTTGAAATTATTCCTTCAGATGATTAGAAACTACATCTTGATGGAACAGATAAATCTGTGCTCGAAGATGGGACGAATGGCCTTGCCAACTGAGGATGAGAAAAAATAAGTGCCCAGGTAAAAACCAAGGACGAAAGCAGGAGTTTTAGACGGAGTTGAGCAGTTTTATGGCCAAAGAGACTGACTGCTCTTGATCTTCTAGGGCTTAAGTTTTATTTTCCATAGGCGGAATCAAGACCTCAACATGGTGAGTACGCGGAAGAGCATTCTGGAGATTGAGGTAGAGGACGGAAAACACACCTATATGGCGGTGAATTCTTATTCGAATTTGTGTTATTGTTTAACAAGTATACTGATCAGTAAGTTGAGTAAAATCGAAAACTATCAGATAATTCACAATGCCTTTGACGTTTGAAAAATCTACAAAAGGTTCTTCTCCTATTTGGCTATATATTCTAAATTTTATTCTCTTTATGTCTCTTCGGTGCAATTATATAGTTTTTTCCTTTACTGTGTGATTTTGTACAAAGCAAGTTTAATAAACAGATTAAGGTTTCTCAATAGATTTGTCTAGACTTGCTTGTATTGAATAGCACATATCCTATTTAGTTGCGAGTCAAAGAGGGAACAGCTTTAAGACCTTTGCGACCCTTGGGATGTGAAATACTGTCTAGACGAAATGGACTGAATGAATTGGTTTCATTTATGCATTTCATTATTGTTATTATTTAATTAAAACTTTGGAAGCTATTTAATAAGAATTCAGGTAATTACAAGTTGGTGACTGCACGGGTCTAAATGAGATATTTTAAACAAATTCGTTCCCTTTTTTCAGATTGATAATTTTAAATAGAAGTAAAATGAATAAAGAAAAAGTAGATTTAGAATATTCAGAGAAGGTTTAAAATTAATAGAAAATCTCTCAGAACTTCAGCAACTATCTAGGCTAACTTTTCTAGTAAAACATTTAAACGCTTTTAGGGTTACATTGATCTTTTCTCCAACAAAGGCCTTGTACTAAAATCGAATAAAGCAAATATAATTAATGTGATGTGGTCAATAAAGGGAAACTAAAGATTTATTTAGCATTGTTCTGTGACCAATATTTCTCAGTAACTTTACCACATTGTCAAGCTTTACAAAGTTAGTAATTGAGCATAATTAATTACACAAAACAATTCACAAGAACATGTAAAATATCAAATTAGTAGAATTAGCAACCTCATGATCTAAAAAACAAAATAAATTGCTCTGAATCCTGTTGGTATGAGTGAATGAATAAATTAATACTTTAATGTATCGTGCTCATAGATAAATCTTAAATTTTAATTAAAATTTACAAAATCATTTAATTACTGGGTATAAACCAAGTCAATTAAGCAACGTTATAGTGATTCATTTCAATATTAATTTCCTTTAACAGTACATACACCTTTACAGTTAGTGTCTTCACCACAAACCCATAGTTCCCCCTAAGTTTCTCCAACATTTAACAAGTTGGCCGAAGAGTAATTAGCTTTACAGCCAACTTTAATTTAATAAGTGTCAAGGGTATTATAAATAATGCAAAATACTGAAGACATCGTAAGTGCAGAAATGGGTGCAGCAACGCTGCCTGCATTTTAGTCTTAATAGCAGTACACGTATGTATTATTAAGTTTTAACATGATAATTCGAGGAATAACTCGAGAGAAGTTTCTTTCTACACAAGCAAACAACATTTATACCTAGAAGTACCCACTAATGTTTATTATTATTGTACAACAGCCCACTTAGAAAATTGTTAATATTATTATTTATGACGTTTATGAGAAAGAGACTTACCTAATTTTGCAACTAGTTGCAACACAATACTGTCTCCTGCGACCGCCCATCTCACTTCAAATGCCAGGTCATCGTGCAAAACTTCGCAATTCAACTTTGACTGAAACGGAGGAGACAAATTGAGTTTGATTATTTTGCAATCGTTCGTATAATTTTTTTATTGTTATTGCATTGTTATTATTATTTCTACCCACACCATTATTGTTTACTGTTGGTTTTTACATAAGATGCTCAAGTGATGAGAAAATCTAGTTTTAATACAATGGGCTAGATTCCACTTCACTTTTGCATAAATCATTTTATTATATCATTCGATTTACATTTCTAAATACAATCGGATTTATGTATATACAAAGGTTATTAAGGACAAATAAGAAAAGGATATTTTAATTGCACTTTTACCTGTGTAAAGGATGAGGGAAAAGATTGTATAAGAAATAAAATTAATATGAGAAATTATTAGGTCAAGGTCACTGAACTTTATATTTTATCTAAGGTGTCATCATGTTTAGAGGTTTATGAAACTGCGATGCTAACAATACAACAACTTACTATTTAGAGAAGTAGCTAAACGTTAGTGATTGTTTCATTTTTATTAACTTGAACATTACTCGCTATGTTGCGTGTTATACTGTCTTACCTCATGGCTATTCCTAAAAACCAAATATGGAACAAGTGTTTGCAAACAACGTGTGGTTGACCATTGAAACTAACGCTAATTGCACTGGAAAAATTCTCTTCGTCCGGAAGCTTTTTAGAGTGCTGCTTTTACGTAATGTCTTCTTTCGAATATCTGTTTGTATTTTTTATCTTTTCACAAATATCTGGACATTACAATCAGCTGAGTGGTCCTTTTGTCTCAGTTAAAAATGGTTTAACCTGGAGTTTCATTAGAATTGCTTTCTTGATTCAATATTTCTAACATTAATATTTTAGAACGACCTTTTTACCATACCGCATATTTCCTGTAGTGTAAGTTAAAGGATCTACCAAAAATTATTAAACAGCCAACAAAGATAGGGAGGTTGATATAGAAGAAAACTTTGCAAAGCTGTGCTGCTTATCCTCAAGACGTAAGGGGAGTTCATTTCTGATTTTGGCAAGGGATTAACATGAATATCAAGCATTTTGGACATGTCAACAACGATCATGATTCATGAATATCTGAAGAGGCCTTATCCTCTTTACCACCTGTTTAACGTTTTATCTCCTATACTGTAATTACTTATAAATCCAAATAATCTTTTTACTTCAAACTTCAACTTGGAAGATCAGGAGATTTTTTATAAATGTAAATCTTAAGTCTTTGCCTCTGTTAAGATTGGTTTTATGATACAAAATCTTTCCGGTTCTCAATGGTTATTTTATAAACCTTCTGCCAATTGAGCGATTCAATGCGTCCATTTTGGACTTGTACCTTTTGACGTTTTAAGCAAAAATCTCATTTTCAGCCAATTTATCTTAATTATCACGCCCTACCAGCCGATGTCTATTAAGAACATTCGTTATTTGTTTCATTGTGATTTTTCTAAGAATCGTGAAACGCAGTCATGGGGTAACGATTAAGTATTCTCTGTAGTCAATTTAAATAGTATTCAAAGATTTATCATTAATATTGTTAATAGTGTGGTATTCTTCAAAAGTGAATACCAAAGGCTACAGGTTTTGAAACGTTCATGTCTTCAAAAAGATTCTTCTTTTGGTATGTTCTTTTAAGGACTGCAAACAGGGTTACACTTTCTAGTGTAACAATATCTTTTCCTGACTATTTTCGGGAAAGATGGCAAAAGAAGTAGCAACTGTGGAAATAAAAACTGTGCTTAACTGTCATGATGTTTATCAAAAAAAGCTAATAATTTTTGGTTCCGAGAAACTTTTCAAAAAACATTTCTTCAGCTTGAATATCAGAACAATTAAAACAAACTATCCGGTTAACCAAGAACGAGAATCTTTTGCAACGTAAGTTTCTCAATTGTGTCCAGGTCCGCATTTTCACTCTTTGGTTTAAAAAAAATCGTAAATTCTTGTTTTTGCTATTGAGCTGTTTTTTGATCTAATTATTATAACACTTTACACTGTAGGCAAGAGTCTTATGTTTTATCTGCAAGCGTTTGGTCTTCTTCTTCTTCCTCTTGTCTCAAGCCTCTGGCTTGTTTTTCCATTGTTTAGCCTCTTAATTTTCTTGGGAGGTTGATGTCGAGCACTCTCTCCATCGCTTTGGTGGTCTGCCCGGTGGTCTTCGTCTTTCAGGTCTTCCATCTCTTGCTATCTTTATTTATCGATCGTCTGTCATCCTTGACACGTGTTCATTCCAGCCTCTTCTTCGTCTTATCCACCTTACTGCGTCCTGTGTATCGCATCTCTACCTTATGTCTCTGCTCGGTATTTGATCTAATAATGTGACCCCAGTTATATTCCTTAATATGCGCATCTCCGTTGTCCTGAGTTTTTATTTTGTTTTGAATGTTTCTACTCGAGCTTTGGACGCACAGGTCATTACGGGTCGAACACAAGCTTTGTATATCCGCACTTTCGATTCTACTTTCATGAATCTGTTTTTCCATACTATATCTCTGAGGCATCTGGATATTCTTGCCGCTTTGTTGGTTTGATAACTTACTTTGCCTATGCGATCTTGGTTTGCTTTATAGTTCACAGCTATTTTACAGCGAATTGACGCCTTTGCTACCACCAGTGACTTTATCTTTTCTACTGAGATTTCCATATTAAATTGTGTGACTGCCACATAAAAGCTAGAAGCATTCTTTATAAATCGTTTTCTTCTTTTGCTATCAGCAAAGCGTTGTCTGCGTAGCATATTTTTACTGCTCCTTTGTTCAGTTTGAATCCTTGCCCTGTTTGTCTAACCTTCCTTATCACTTGGTCCATGATTATATTGAATAGAAAGAAGCTCAATGAGTTTTCCTGTCAGATTCTTGTAGAGACAGGCACTGTTGTTTACTGATATATAAGTTGTTGTCTCCAAATTTAATTCAAGTCAAGTCAAACAATGTTAGTTCCCCGCCGGAGGCGGGAGGCCGTTATAAACTCCCTATGGAGCTTCTTCAGCCGACTTGATACTCGTTAATGGTGGCAGCGACGTAGATTCCGTCTTAGGTGCGCGATGTTAGCCCCGGCTGATCGAAAAAAGCGGTGAGGATATGGCGCGAACAGCAGTAGCAGTGTTGATGCGCGGATCTCGGCGCGGCGGTGTCCTTCCGGAAGAAGAGTGGGAGCGGCGGCGGGATTTAATTCTTTAATTATACCAGATATAGGTTTGGAAATGTTGTTGTTCCCAAGAGTTTCTATGACGTCTTTCAGTTTTACTCTATCAAAGGCTTTAGTCAGGTTCCACGAAGCACATGAATGCTGGCTTACTATATTCTATGGATTTCTCGACTATTGCCTTACCGCAAATATAGTATCAGAGGTAGATCTGTTTTTCCAGAACCCGTGTTGTTCTTCGTTAATTTCTATGTGCTTGGTAACGATTGATTCTATAACTCGCGTGAACAATTTCATCACGTTGCTGAGAAGTGTTATCCCTTTATAGTTTTCTTGGCACTTCTTGTCTCCTTGCTTGAATATTGGGATGGCAATACTTTGCTTCCATTCTTTTGGTATGGCACTAGCATCAAGGATTTTTTTAGTAGAGGATTGTAATCTGTTTGATTAATTCCTGTCCTTCATATTGAAGCAGCTTGTTTGGTATATTATCCAATCCTGGCGCTTTTCTATTTTTAAGTTTTTTGATGGAAGAAGAAGAAGAAGAGTTTGTTTGGATATTACGCAGACCTAGCAAATTCTTTACTAATTGTGATTACCTACTGCATCTTCCTTCTCTCTTTGTCTAAATCTGCTTGACTTATGAAACTAAGAATATTCAGCCAAAAGAGGATTTTTAATTCTTTGTGCAATAGGGTAACGGCCTGGAAGGTCTTAAACTTCAATATTTCATAGTCATCACATTTTTCCAAAAAGTAGAAGGACTTTTCTTTGCTCTTGCCATATTTAGGGCATATTGAATTCTCTTCTTCACCTATGAGTGATTGAAAGGTCTATCGATTCAGTTTAAAAAGTTGAACTCGACTGTGTGATTCTTACAATCAGCCTGACGACAGCCACTGTTACTAATTCAATTCGTCTCTTATGTCTTGCACACTCGAAAAAATCTTTGGTTGTGATAACCTTCCTTTTTGCTTAAAAAGGACATTGCCCAAAAAGTTTTTGTTATAACAACAAACCGTTTTGTATTCCCAAAAAAGGAATACATACATTTATTGTTTTCAACATCAATGTCGGTTGTACTAGCGAGAGTTCTGTTCGTCTATGCCCAGAAATCCAAATGAAATTAACTTCTTTTATTCTGCTGAACCAAAAGTATCTGCATACTCCCGAGCAAAAGCCTTTTATATTCTGGTTGAGCAGATTGATTTTAATGCCTCCCGAGAGAATATTAGGTAAAGCGTAGAATTGTAAAAATCTTCACAAAAGCTTTTGAGATCAGCTTGTCAAAAAAAAGCTGGCACTGTTAGGCTCTTCAGAATCTTGCAATATTCTTACGAAATTGTAGTGCATGTGCAACAACGGCAAGACAATTTTGGAGTGACCACCCGAGAGGTTGCAAGAACAAGTTTAATCTTGAACTTAACCGAATTGTATCGGTGAGATTGCACCAAGAAAGCCCAAATTCAAACACTAGGACTGGTCTGTTGTGTAATTTTAAAGATTTCCATTTATTCCATCGTTATCCTCTTTTTTTTATGATTTTTTGTTTTCTGGCCAAAAATTAGTACTTGAAATTCAATTAGAATCGGTTGTGTCTGTTTCTCTAAAAACATAAAAGAGATCTAAAAATTCTTGAAATAGGGCTTTCTAGATCTCTACTTAGAAATTGTCAAAATTAATCCTTAAATAAAAGTTGTTTTGATCACAATATCTGACAATGTTTTGGGCAGCAATGCCTTGACCATTTCTTTGAACTCTGATGTTGTTCACCTTCACTATCTAAACATTCCCAAACATGGAAATGCTTGAATTGTTTAATGACTATTATAATTATCTATGTCAAGGTCATTTGGTGGTTTCTTCGAATCTTGATTGTTTCGTAAGCGAACGTTCTGAGAAATTCTGTGGGCAATTAAAATTTACCTTTAAAGTTATTTTGATCCTTATACGAACACTTAGTTGTTACATACGCTTTCACCTATCGAGGAGTTTAAACAAGTTTAACAAAAAACAATTTATAAAGTTATATAAAAAAAGCTAAAGACGACATACTGAAAAGAAACGGGAATTTAATGTGTCAAGTCTCAAGTACGTATCCGAAAAAACTTCATAACAAATTGAATGTTAAGTTCTTCTGTTTTAGCACCGCTTCTCCTCGAATCCAATGGAGAAGTAACAGAGATCCTTGGAAATATTCTGTCTAGTAATTTCTAATAAGTACGTTTTAGTGAAGTCTGTAATATTCTAAAAAAGACAACACAAGCAAAATCATCATTGTCCCAATCCAAATCTCCACATGCTTCCGGGTATCCATCACAGTTAAACAAAAAGTCACTTTTTGCTTAATTTTCTTCAAGTCCAAAAGCTATATTTGTAGTAGTACTTATTGACTTTAAATTTAAGAAAATCTAAAAAGTCTCTTCTGAAATTTATGTTAAGCGTTGATAATTTTAAACACAGTTAACAGGTGTAAGTTTCTAACGTTCTAAAGTCAATTTAATTAGAGTAGTAAGGGTGCAGTCAAAGTATAAATAAATAACACAGCAATTAATTGTAGAAAAAGAAATTTAAAGCTTTATTTACAAAAGACAAGCGTATATTGTACATGCTGTATGTATAAAAATATAAAAAAATAGAATTTATTGATGTAGGTATAAAAAAACTGGCCTTGATGAATTTCATACACAGTTCAAAAAATCTTAAATAAATAATCTTTTATGTATAGAAACCATAGATTAGGAAAAGAAGTTACTTGGCACCATTGAAGTGTGTACGGAACCCAAAACATATAGAAACAACACCGTTCTATAGACTCATGTGGCTTTCACTACACGCTACATAAATTATAAATATTATTAAATTAAGCATCTTTAGTTAATACTGCTGGTTATAAAATAAAATGACATTTAACCGTGTTAAAAGACAAACAAAAAATTAAAGCTTCCAATCTTAAGAAAAAAATCACTGGTCTTCGTTGTTGAGAAAATTATTTTTTGTTGAAGGGAGATCAGATACTATATTAACTCGTGTTCCTATAAATCACAGTCCTAACCCGATGCTTGTGATGGTAGCAAATGGAAATTAGCCCAAAGACGCAAAACGGTTATTACTGGAACTTCCAGATAAATCGAATCTATTGTACGATCTATTAAGTTGAGCCCTTAATTGCTGTTCTTGTTGGTAACGCTGATTTTGTAATATTTGATTATAAATCTGTTGTTCTCTTAACCGTTGCTGTTCCTGCTGTTGTTGATTTTGATGGAAATTCACTGGGAAATATGCACGAGCCACATATTGTTGATTCTGACTGTTATCTATTCTTTGTTGTGGTGACAAATGTTGATTCTGTTGAGCTAACAGTTGCTGTTGCTGTATCAGTCTCTGTTGATTCAATAATTGTTGTTGTTGCAAAAATGGTTGATTATTATAAGTTTGCTGTTGTTGTTGATCGAACGGTGTGTATATAAATTGTTGCTGTTGACTATTTTGTTGATGATACACTTGTGGCTGTTGATTGATTATCAAATTTTGATTAGTGTTAATTAGCGCACGGTTGTACAGATCGCGATTTACAAGCTCATGTTGGTTGACGGATGGATTGATTATTCCTGATGCTTCGGTACGACGTTGAGCAAGGAATGGTTGTTGCGCGAATTGACGGGAAAAGTGTGGAGGGCGATAGGTCGTGGCTTCTAAATGTCCCCCCACTAGTTGAGCTTGTGGCCTCGAAACTTCGGATTCTGAATAATCGAAGCCGCGAGGTCGCTTCTGTAACAACAGAAACATAGGAATTAAACTAGTGGGGGAACTTTTTAAATTCACTTATTTGCTTAATATTTGCTGATTTAAATTTGGAAAATACGCGATCGATAAAAGCTCCTAAACAATTTCGTCTGATTTGACTGTAATGTAAAGAAAGTAGAGATGGAGACGCCCCCTATACACACAAATTGTGTACCTCCACCATTCATACTTTTAATTAAACAAATACTACTCATGCCAAATTAGCTAAATATAGATTAATCTACTGATTAAATTAAAATTACAATGTCATGCAAATATTATTAAGTAACTACATAACTACAAGAAAGGAATTGAAATTACCTGTGGACTAACTCCAAGCATTTTAAGTGATGGTGGAACATTGAGGTTTGGCGGTATTTGAAGGTGTCCAAAATCAACGGTGAATGCTTCACACCAGATACCAAAGTGACCAATATCGAAAACTGTTAGATCTCCTGGAAGGGTCAGAACTAGAGTCTTTCTATCGTATCTTCTTAATGGAACTTCTTTTCCGTTTTCATCTGGTACTCTGATACCTTGCGGTGATGGTTTTGGCCCTCTTCCTACCCAGAATTTGGCATCTGTAAAAAAATCATTGTTAGAATTGTTTGGTATTTTTGGAACGCTTGAAGTTAAAATTACAATCTCAGGTAGATTTTTATTTTCTGATCGTTCCGCTTTATTTTATTTAATTTCTGGCGACTTATGTTTACTAAATCCTGCTACGATCTCGATATATTTCTATGCCCGTGTTATGTCAATCTGCCTAATGTTATAGATAGAAAATGCCGTTCCCAGGTTATCATCTACGCCCTTTTTATACCCGAGCTGGGCAACCTAAAACTGTCAAATACTTCTGCAAAGAATTCTGTGCAAAACTTCCTTTTTTATTACGTAACTTAAAATTATCTGAATTAGTATTCCAATAGCGAAAGAATCACACATCACACAAGGAATTTCTTCCTTTGAAAGCAACCAAATTTTTTTTTAAAGCAAGAGATCTCATCGTCATTCAAATTGCTTTTTCTATTTCAAAAGATCTTAAGCAAAATTTTGTTTTCCTAATGCTAAAATTGTCCAGTCTCTTCTTTGTGCTAAGGGATTTTGATTACAAATTGTTTTCTGCTAAAGTAAAGAATTTTCCTGTAAGAAACTTTTTCATGAAACAAAAAACTAACCCAGATCTTACTGCATGATCTCTGAGCATCTGAATTCAATTTTCAAGGCAAACATTTTCCAAAAATTTTTTCTTGAATCGTCTCTTATATCGAGAAATTCCCATTAAGATTGGCTTTTGCTTAAAGTCGAGAAGTTTCTTCTGAGAAACTTAAAACTATTCCACCTTTGTGTTTGGCAAAATCAAGCTCTTGCTGTAGAGTTTGTGAACATCCAAACTCTTTTCCTTCTTTTAAGAGTCGTCATCAAGGAAGAACTGATTTCTACTGAAATCAAAAGGTTTCTGCCAAAGTTATTCAATCTTTCACTCCTGCGGTAAGAAGTTCTTTTTATCCTACAAACTCTTTATGTGGTCACAGGACAATTTTTTTTTCTAGGGCAGATAGGTTTTCACTAGACAATTCAAATTTGCTTGTTTCTATCAAACAACGTTCACCAGTCTACTTCCCTATTTTGCGGAAGGATGTTTTGATCAGAAATTCTGATTGATATAGTAGCCAAAGATTTTCTGTTAGGCAAGTGTAAACATTTAAATTGTTTTCTCAATTATAGAAAGATTTCTGCTTATATCCAAGAAAATTTCAGGGGATAATAAATCCATCAAAATTCACTTTTATGTATGATCAATTGATAATGAAATATTCAGTTTTTTATTCAAGCCAAAACGTTCTCAAGAGGTAACTTAAAACTGTCCGAACTTTTCTTCGTTCATTATGACTAGCAGTCCGAGATTTTTATTGGGAAGTTCTTTTTTCCCCAGTAGAGAGAAGCATGTACTAATGAATTTTGCTATTTGCAAGATCCTCATTTAAAATGTTTTTGTCTTGCTAAAATATTCATTTGGGTCCTTTCCTTGCTTTAAAAAATTCCAAACTAGTTTTAGTCCCTAGGTCGAGAAATTCTCACCAAGATTTGTTTCTTATTTATGTCAACAAGTTTTGGTAAAGAAACTTGAACAAATTAGCAAAATATTTTTCTGTGGCACTATGGAGCTCTTTCTTCATCAGACGAGAGGCCTTTATTGGATAATATCATGAACATTTCAACTCTTCTTTTTATTGCGAAGAGCTTTACTTGAAACACTTTCTTCAAGAGTCGAATGATATTCATTGAGTAACGTCAAATCACCTCAACTTTTCTCCTTCCTAAATTCAAAGATTCTTGTCAGGTAACAGCTTTTTGTTCACGCAAAGAAGTTTGTTTCTGGGAAAGTCTAAACTGTACGCTTTTCTCTTTCTTGTTTACGGCAAGTAATTTGAAAAACTAAATCATCCAAACTCTTTTCTTTGCAGCAAAAGGTTTTCATTAGTGATTTTCCTCTTGGCCAAGTCGAAAGATTATTGTCTGGCAATATGAAATATTTGTACCTCTAACCTTACGTGAAAGATTTTTTCTTGAAAATCGAGAGATCTAATACAGTATCTAGAAATTACTTTGAACTTATCTTTTTTTTTGCTGTCAACCCATATTGACCAGAAAAAGAAGAGGCCAGACAACTAGCGTCTTTATGTTATTTCTGGTGCCTTTTTCTTGTATTCTTTCACTGATTTAATCTTGTCTAACAAACAACACGAAATGTAATAGTTTTAGATTGCCAACAAGGCAAAAACTGTACCAAAACATAATACAACGCGAGAAATCTTGTTACCGTGCCCAAATGTTTTTTCTCAAGACTTTTCTTGCAACTACACAGTATAGGTACCTATGCAAAACAGTTTTGATTTAGATACCAAATTAAGTAAATCCTACTAAAAACAGACTTCAATACTTGAGGTGGACTGTTCTAGGATAAAGTCACTGAACAATAAGTAGATGAATAAAAGGGAGTTTAAACTTTTTCTTTGCCCTATGAGCAGTTCTTTCAAAGCAATAAAGAGGAGATTACTATAAAATGTTAATAACTTAGTATGTTAAGAAGACAGAAACAACAAAACTTTTTGAGTTTACTTCGGTTTTCATACCTTTGTTCAAAAACTAACCCCGCTACCAACAACGCTAACTGTATGTTTTGTCTGGTTTATTACAACACGCTTATTGGACAAATCAAGCAAAAATAAGTCATTTAATAGAATTAAGAACACTGGAGAGAATAAACTTTCCATCGCAACATTTTTGAGTATACGGAGCGTTTGGAAGTAAGTAATTCTTCGTGAAATATATAGATCGTGTTCTACATCGTTATATTAAATGAGCACAGCCTACTCAGGCAGTTTTAAGTGATAGCAAAAATGAATCTTCTTGGTACTTCAGAAATCTGTTTTGATACCCTTGCTAGAGCAAGAAATTAAAACTTTCAACAAACAAAATAAATAATGAAATTGTTGTGGGAAGCTTATTACGTCTAACTACATACACATTATGTAGATTAAGTCCATTATAAAAAACTGTTTTGGAAATAGAAAGAACCAGTGTTTATAGGACGTTTGATAGAGCCTTGATTCTAAGGATTTCAATTTACTTAATTGGAAGGCTACCTTCGTTAACAGAGATTGTCTTTACTATATTCAATGGTAACTTTACACTAAGAAATAATTGCTGTTGTGATGTGGGAAAACAAAAAGGAAAGATTTGTAACCTTTTCTGGTCTTCTACTGATGCAATGTTTTTAGGAACTCATAGTTTTGGATTTTCCTTTCGATTATTATAATTCCTTCATTTGAATGTAACAAAAAGATAAATAAATTATTTCTCAATGAATCAAAACCCTTTTCCTAATTACTGTAGGAAATTGAAGTTCGAGACACGTCAAGAAAGTGAGAAGTGATAGAAACTCTTAATGGGTTAGAGATCGTATTTTCTAAGGGTCATTCACGGAGTTGTAGTGATGAAAATAGAACAATTCTAAAAAGACACAACAAACAGAAAAAAGCAGATAGATAACATTTCTTTTAGATTTCTGTAAAGACTTAAAGATTGTCAAAAAATGGATCCCAAGTAATTTGTAGAAATTCATGAGAAAGTTTTGCTTTAACGGCCACTAAGACTACCCTAGCATTACTGATTTTCAGATTCCTTCCCTGCAGGTAAATCTTCACATGCATGAACTTAGACGAGATCTTACATCTGTCGATGTTAATGCCAAAATATAATCTTGTAGAGTGGTAGAACAGAAACTTGAGTTCTAAGTTAGACAAAATATTATCGGCCTTAACCTCTTGAATGGCAAAAACATTGTTAAGGACTTTATTTCTCGCCTTGGAAATATTTTGGCAATGGTGATTTTTCAGTTATTGATTTCTGGGCAATAACATTTAACTTTTGATTGCGTCTCAAGCATATCTCTAGTGTATTATTTTTAAGTTTTCCAATTAGCCGACAATATTTCATTCACCGCACACCCAGTCTACAATGTCCAAGCTCATTTACAATCGTAGAGATACTAATGTTTTGTCAATTTAAAGCAATTGGGAATTTCCTGGACGTGGTTTTGAATATTTGTTTCTTAATTGTGGATACATATATTTACCGTTTAACCTTGATTCTGTATTCTTTACCGCTTCATTTTCGTAAACTGCTGATAATCTTGATGCTTTAGCATTCTTTATTTATTTTCAAACAACTTTTGTAACTAAATAATAGCATTTTACTATCCAAAACTGATTAGATTAATATTGACGGTCTTCTTTTGTGATTTGTGTTCTGAGGTCTTGCATCGTTTGAAAACAAACAAAAAACTACCGAATTAAACAGTAATTTGCAATATACAGTAATTTAAAATTTAAATCTCCCAATTCTTAAATAAATACCAAGTATAAAATAAATGTTATGGCCATGCATTTATAATAAATATTAAATAATTTGGTGGTGTATTTAAATTATAGGAAGTTACATCGAATAAATTATCCGTACAAAACTAATTATAGCTTTGTATACAAAAACGTCTACGGTTGTTGTTACAGCTTCGGGCAACCTTTCTAATCTTCCATTGCCTCACAGAAGAGAATTTAACACTCTAATAAAAAGTTCTTTAAAGTTTTAGTGATTTTTACGAACAATTCCAATTCAGGTAGTTAAACATCAAATAAACATTTCGTGAACGACATTCTCTTAAAAAAAGTTCCATTTTCATGTTCGTGACTAACATTTCTATTTTCCTCTCCCTCTCGAGTTAAAACGGAAAATTTCCGTTGTTGTAAAACGCGTTATTAAAACGATAAATGTTATTGTGATTTATCTCTAAAAGTATATTAAAATATACAGCACTTTTAATTTAATTTTAAACTGTTCTCGCTTTGATTGTTCAGACTGTTAATAAAATATAAACGTTATAGTTATTATGTGGGTTTTATTGCACAATGCTAGCTTTACAACTATAATAACCCGTGTAAGTAGGTATAATCTTGATGATATTTTCCTCTTAATTGGACAACATGGCAGCAATAAATTTCTCTATAAACGGATTTCACTAAAGCATCTGAAAATTCGAAAAGCTCGTTCATTAAATTTGTAAGTGTTCGATTAGATCTCGCAATTAGTAGTTGCAGAGTTGTTCTTCAAGAAGTATCACTGCTGTGGGTAGAAAATTAACCGCATAAAACAAGTTTAGCAACTGCAGTAGCTTAACGATTTGATAATAGCGCTGGGTGATGAGTTGATACTAGTAGTAGGCAGTAGCTGATTAGTATGGTGTAGCGAAACTACATAACTTCTAGACACTTCAAAGATGTTAAAGATAATGTATGACTAGATGACTGTCTTGCAGCAATATGTTAATTTGATTAAATCGATTAAGATATCTCATTATGCATAACATGTAAAAGGTTTCGATTTTCTAGAAAATGTTCGCTTTTGCAATGCATATTTTTATTTAAGTTCTACTTGTAATGTAGAGTTATGAAATCCTTGTGGCCGTTAGTTCTAATTTGTGTTTGTTTCTCAAATTAATGTCAAAGATAGAGATGGAAAATTTTTGAATTTGCTCTTGTATTAATTAAATATTACTTCCAATCGTACATAGTAATGATGATGATATTTAATGGATTTCTTCGGTCTGAATATTAAAGATACAGTCATATTAGTCTTGAGAAATTCGATGTAGAATCCAATAGATTTCACTTCACACTTTTAGATATTATATCTGCCAGACGGTTCTCGACTGCCTAGAAAGCAAGGCCGTCTTTTATTTACTAATACATCATAGCTACATTAAAAACTTTGTAGGTAAACTCAGAAATTTCACCGTTCATACTTCGATATTTGCTTTTGAGAAACCTAGCGCTTCATAAGTAATATTATTCATAAGGAGTTAGATCAAGCTGCTCTAGAAACATCAATTCCCAAAAAACACACCAGGCAGTCTTCGGCAAAAAGTGGAAAACGAGATGCTCCATGTCAACTTGAAGATACAAAAGTCATAGGAAGAGCAATAATGAAAACCAAGACAGAGAATATATGAAGGAACATCATAAGACGTTAAGGAAAAAATGTGAAAAACACAAAAAAATAAATGAATGAAAATGAAACAACCACAGATACGAATAGATAATAAATAGCAAGACTCAACAAAAAAGCCACAGACAAGAAAAAATTGATATTGATAAACTGCGTCATACAAAAAACGGTTGGAAGAGGAAGTAGAGAAAAAACTAGCAGAAGAAAACAATGTAAATTTCTCTATAGAGGTTAAATGGAACTCATTCAAAGCAGCAGTCACAGAAGCAGCTAGAGAGGTAGTAGGAGTAGTAAAAAAGAAAAAGCAAAACTCCTGGTTTGATAAAGAACGTAAGAAAGCCATTAAACAAAGAAATGAAGCCCACAAGAGCTATATAGCCAGACAAATAAGAGAAAGGGAAGAAAACTTTAAAGTAGCATGGCGAAGAGGTGCTAAAATATGCAGAAGAAAGAAACGAAAATTTGAAGAGCTGCAGCTCATGGAAAACTAATTCAATGAGAATACTAAGGAGGGATCGTAAGTGCAAAGAAGAGAAATTATTTTGAAAACTTATTAAATAGAAAAACAAATAAGAAGAATGAAAACATCGTGGTGAACCAACAACAAGAAGAAACCTCAGTAGATCCACTAACAATCAACGAAGTCCAAAACGCAATTAGTGCGTTGAGGAATGGCAAGACCCTGGGGATTGATAACATAGCCTCGGAGCTACTCAAATTAGATAATGAAAACCTCCTGAAAGCTATACATACTCTGGAACGAAAAGGCCAGAGACAGAGAAGGTTGGAGGAAAAAGCTGAAGGAGACTAGGGCCGAACACGGTCCCTAGAGCCACCGAAGAGAGATACCTTTTAAATGTTTTGATAACAATCTAATATTAGGCCTTAATATTTTATATTCGAGACATTTTTGTGTTGTTTTAGGTTTATCGAATACTGGAGGTTTTATTATTTGACAAGCCGCACAAAAAAAATTTTTCCTATCAAAGAAAGTTTATTGCATTAAGTCCAAATCTTAATTACACTGTAAACTACATAATTGTGGCTATGCATCATGAACAATTGAAGCGGTCATTGTTAAAAGGGGATATGTAACAAAAATCAAATTGTTGGTAAAGTTAAGAAAACTGCCTAACAAAAAGAAAAGGAAATATTTTATGACTTTAGTAATGACAGTTTTCTCCTGACTTCTACAAATTGACTTTACCACTTTCTGTTAAAAAAAGAAAAGAATTTACAAATGTTTTACAGCAATTTGAAATTTTGCACATTCCCCCTCTTAACAATAACTGCTTCAATTGCAAATTAAATTTATTTGGCTTCATCTGATAAAACTGTATCTGCGTTATTTCGAGTTATTAAAACATATTTTACCCCATGTTCAGTGCTAGGGTATTCCTTCAACATTACAGTTGTTCAGTTGTACACGGACCTAGTTGTTCTTGTTTTGCATTCTTTAACAATTGTCTTATTGGACATAAAGTCCTATATTGGACTTTGCGTTTGCTCTGCTAAATTTTCCATTTGCCTATTATTACTTGACAAAGTTTTTTGTTGCCTTCTTTACCAACTGCAGCTTTTCCATATTCCGTCTTCCTTTATCTCTCGTTCTCTAAAGTTTCTTGAAATAAACGTTTAGTTGTGTAGGCATATTCAAGGTTTTAAAGTTTGTCTGGTTAGTGTTACAATATCAACACCTACGTTTCTACTTTGGCAAAAGATTCTAGGAAATACTTGATAAGGAAGAAAATCTATAGTCTCAAAGATTACTGGAACAAGGAATATCGCGAAACCAAAAACATTTTTTTTTCAAAAAATGAAACTGGCGTATCGGATAGTAATCAAAACTTTGTCAGGACAATGTCTTATTTGTATAGTAGTACCGTGAGTTTAGTGTGCTTTTGGTTATACGAGGTCTGTTCAAAAAGTATCGTGAATTTTGTGTTTTTTCAAAAATTATTTCTTTATTCATGAATATCTATTTTGTCCCCTTCAAAGTAATCCCCATCAGATATTATACACTTGTGCCAACGTTTCTTCCAATCCTCGAAGCACTTCAAAAAATCATTTTTTGTGATCTTGTTCAGCTCCTCCTTCGATGCCGTCTTTATCTCCTCAATCGTAGCGTAGCGTCGTCCTTTCATGGGCCTCTTCAGTTTCGGGAACAACAAAAAGTCACAGGGGGCCAGGTCTGGGGAATACGGTGGCTGCGGCATCATTAGTGTGTTGTTTTTGGCCAAAAATTCGCGCACAAGCAACGATGTGTGAGCAGGGGCGTTATCATGGTGTAAAAGCCAATTTTTGTTCTTCCACAAATCCGGGCGTTTCTGGCGGATTGCTTCGCGCAAATTGCGCATAACTTGCAGGTAATATTCCTTATTGACCGTTCTACCCTGTGGCAAGAACTCATGATGCACCACGCCCCTGCAATCGAAGAAAACTGTAAGCAAAACCACAAGCACGCTCTTCGTCGTTCACACCTTCTCGGCCCTCTGAGAACATTTTGTACCACCGATAAACGTTGCTTCGGTCCAAGGTAGCTTCACCATATGCCACAGTCAACATTCGGAATGCGTCCGCGCACTTAATTTTGTTTTTCACACAAAATTTGATACAGATTCTTTGATCCATTTTTTGGAATAGGCAAAAATCGAAGACGAGCCATAACACGTCCAAGCAAAACAGCTGTCAAAAATTAACTAAACATCCAAAATGGCCGAACTTGTCGGCATAAGTGAGGGACATGAGTACCAACATAACGCCACAAAAAATCGAAAATCGAATGTACGTAACCCGCGGAAATTCAAAATTCGCGATACTTTTTGAACAGACCTCGTATATCAAAACAGTCTTGTATTGTGGATTATGTTGTCTGTATCGGACAAATTGTATTGATTAGAACTATTTTTGTCACAACGTGAAATTAATTTAAATTAACTACGCCCAGCTTCTTGAATATAATTTGTCGACGTATCAGGTTATTGTGAGGAAGGCGAACTAAACAGTAACTTTATGAGGAACGGCGGATACGTAAGGATAAATAATGTTTGTGTTCCGATGACATGCAAGGTGATTAGGCAAACTGTACTAAGTAGATCTACCATAATAAACCACGCTATTAATTTAATTAATTGTCAACGGGGCGAATTTCCATACATTATTTTGTTTTCTCATTTTTATTTGAAGTTTTGCTTTAATAGCACAATCGAGCATTGAGCTTTTGAAACTTATTGATTTGATTTGAGAATTTTTAAAGAATAATTTATTTAGAATTCTTATTCTTGTTGCTATTTATACCTATTTTCTTAAGAACTGTTTTGCCACCTTATAAGTTTTTGTAATAGTTATAAATAAATTAGCAGATAAGTTTAAAGATAAGTTTAATAGATCCCCAAAATATATTTTCAGCATTGTAAATTTCAGGAGTAACCTTTGGCCTTTTGCTTTATTTTTTTCTTCTAAAGATGCATCCAAATGCAGTCGTACATGGACATAAGCAAAGAAATCCCAAAGTATTTGATTTAGAAATTTATATTCTTTGTCTCTAGGTTAGATGTTTGCAGTGACGGAGATACTCAACCTAAATTAGATCTTGTACACTTAGACTACATTCTACATTGGCTCAGTCAAAACTATAAGATTCTGTAGTAGGTTGAATTTGTCTGTTCATCAATTATTGTTAGGTTTTTCAAAACTTCAAAGTATTTTGTATATTTACCTACTTTAAGAACAGAGTCATCAATCAAGAGCACGCAATTTTTATTTGTCTCTTTTGGTAATCTGACCATAAAAATTTGTCATTTTGAAACTGAATGTCAATTTTTTATCTTTCTCTTGAAGCTACATTTTAGATATGTCGCAAGAGTACGGTTTGGCCATAACAAAAATTTTGTTGACTAACGAATTTGTATAGGTATATGTTCTTGGCAACTTTGTACTTAATTGGTTTTGTGATGAGCATTTAGTCTTGTTGGCTAGTTTTAGATGTGTTATTTCCCAGATTCATTTCAGTTTTGAGAAGTATCGTTCAATTTTGTTGCTGTAGTTGCATTTTTATTCAGGTTATTTGTATCTGCAATGTTACGGTCTGGTCTGATCTGGAATTTTCTGTTCGGCGTTACTTGAATGTGTTATGTGCTTCAAACGTTGATTTGGTCGGTTTTTTGATTGGACTTTCTTTTGGTCTGCCCAGTGGGCGTTAGCTAAGTCCTTTGTCTTACTTTGTATTATCTTTTGATCGGTAGATCGTACAATGTACTTTCCGCTTGTGTTTAATCTTTTTTGGTTTGGATACATTTGAATATTGTTGTTGGTAAATACATTCTTGAATTTAAGTTTGCCACGTCATAGTCTTCTGTTTTACTAGTGTCATCTATTATTGTGACTTATCGTGTCATTTCTTAATTTTGACTTTTGATATCGAATAAGTGTAGAAGCTGACCTCAATATTATGTGTGACTGTTTTATAATTGCCCTTATGGAAACCGGGTTATTTCACTTTTGAGAAATCTGTTCAGAAAAAGCACATTTGTACCAGTGTTGATTAATGCAATTTTTATTATAGGCCAGTCAATATCGACATAAAAAGGCAAACATCGCAAAATTAGAGTAGTTCTAATTTTTTAATATGTTGTTAGGACCCCTACGGGTAGTATAAATTCAGATTTGCAACCCCGAAAACCTGCGCTACCTGCATAGTGGCCAAAAAACAGCGAGATTTTCGCATTTGTTTTGGTCTTTTGATCATATCTCCTAAACTGTGCCTTCTATCGAAACTGTTATTCATATCTTTTTTAACATAAAGTAAATGTGCCACAATTGGAGACAAGGATGGGCTCTATACGTCCATTAGTTACCGAGATATGGCTTTTTAAAGATTGGAAATTTTTTCCAAAAAGTAACATTTTTTCGTTACGGTCATGTTTGGAGCTAAATATTGGCAAAAAAACTTGTCCTACAATAAAAGCTATCAACAAGAATTTTTAGGAAATCTAATTAGCTTTAAGCTAAGTGCAAGACGGTATCCGTAGGCCAAATAGTTTTCTCAAAAATACCAAAACACCCTTGCTAAATGCATTTTTATTACCTATACTTTATCGCTCGACAAGCCCTGATTTGTTGCTAAAATTGTCTGAAGGCCATAGAAAAATACGAAATTATAAAGAATTAATTCCAATAAAAAGATATTGTCTTCTTTCTTCCAAAGACGTGGTTCAGTACCTAGCCCCCCATTTCCAGTGACTGACCACCTACTTTCCATCGCTAGTGGAATTATTGGTGGTGTTGAGATCAATTGCCACTTGGCCCAAGAATTGGAAGCTGAAAGTGTGAAGCAAATTGTTGCTTCCACGTTTGGGATGGTAAAATTTAAACGGAAGGAAAAAGTGAACACCTTGGCAACCATCACCAGACTGCTCAGTGAAAGTGGTCAATAAGAGAGTCGATGTAGACGCTCTTACGATTTTCCAGAGGGTCTGCATCACCAATCAGATAAGCATTTGAAGAAATACTTTGAGTATGAGCTGGCGTTATACCCATTGTCACTTATCACTGAAAGGGGGATGCAAAAAGGAACAAAGTCATCCTTTTACTTGCCATTCACTCCACTCCCTGACAACATCATTGCAGGAAACACAACATTCGTCGTGGTGGATGGTGGTTATCTGATCCACAAGGCTGTCTCACATCGCAATGATTCAGTCAGAGAAATTGTTGCAGGATACGTCAGCTACGTGTTCAACCATTTTGGGAAAAATGTTGTAGTGGTTTTCCACGAGTACTCAGAGGATGCAGCCTTCAGGGGCACAAACAAAACAGCTGAACGTTTGCTTTGCTATGCTGCTCTCTTTGAGGAGTCGACACTAATTAAAGTACCCCAAGAAAATGTACTTACCAGTGACCAAAACAAACGCCGTCTGATTGAAATGCTCTGCACTGAGTTCAATAAACAGGGGATTGAGACTAAATAGTTTGCAGAAGACACTGACGCAGATATCGTCAGGACTGATATCTCTAAGAGTTCATCCTATGAAAATGTCATAGTGATTGGTCAACAGCTTGGGTTCCACCTTCAAGACGTGTACTTTCAGAAAAGCGACAGAGGTGGGTCTGGGTGCATCCATTTTTCCACCACCCTATTCACCTGTGGAGACCTTGAATAACCACAAGGATTCGCGCTATTTCTTCACGCCTTCAATGGCTGTGACACCACCTCCGCCCTATTCTGTCAGGGGAAGACAAAATGGTGCTGCGTTTTCCAGAAAAACCCCCACTTGATAGAGCTGGCGAAAATATTTTGGCAACCAGATTCCAGCCAGAAGGCAAAAGCCACAGCTGGTGAGAAGCTCCTCGTGGCTATCTATGGAGGAGATGACGCCGAGTCTCTAAACAGTTTCCGTTACACGTGCTTCGTCAAGTCAGCAGTCACAGCCAAAGTGAACCTTGCTCACCTCTCCCCCACCAAAGACGCTGCAAAGTACCACGCCTTTCACACTTACTCTCAAGTACAGCAATGGTTGGGGGTGGAAAAAAACCCAAACGATTGGGGTTGATCTACCAGCGATCTAGTACTACGATAATGGTCCCAGCCTCTCAATCGCTCTTGAAAATGCTGTCGTGCCAGTGTAAAAGAGGGTGCTCTGGGGCCTGTACTTACCGAAAAACGAGCACTCTGCAGATTTTGCAGAGGCCATTCTTGCACTAATGGTGCGCCTATCGATATGAACGACGACGACGACGAAGATTTCAGAAAAACAAAAACAAAACAAATCGTCAATCTTTAAAAAGCCGTGACTCGATCATTAATGGACGTACAGAGCCCATCCTGGTCTCAAATTCTGGTACATTTAATCTACTTTAAAAAAGGTATGAATAACAGTTTCGGTACAAAACCAAAACAAGTGCGAAAATTTCGCTATTTTTTGGCCACTGCGCAAGTAGCACGGGTTTTTTGGGGTTGCAAATCTGGATTTATACTACCCGTAGGGTCCTAACAACATATTAAAAAATCAGAACTACCCTAGTTTTTGCGATGACTTATGTCGATATTGACTGGCCTATTATTTAAAGGGATCAGGTGATTTATCCAATTTTGCTTTTGTAATTGATTTTATTGAACTTAGTGATTCGGACTTGAACTGATTCAATATAGTTCTTGTTGAATGTTATCTTACTGGTTCTTTTTATTTTGAAATATCTCAGGATGGTTCTGGTTCAGATTGTGTAATCGGATCGGTTATAGAAATTCTGCGATTTGCTGGTATCATAGTAAAATAAATGTTTCCATTTAGAACTGCATTCTTGGTCTTTCCTTTGGTTAGTTTTGGCGTAGATAATCATTGATTGATGATCTTTTCATTCTATACTTATGTAACTGATTGGCTCACGCTTGTCTTTTGAGACTTTCGTAGAGTACTCTTTGAGTAGATAATTTTTAAGTCTGACTGTCAACTACCCAAACTTGGGATTTGGCTTTAAAAATTCTTCACTCTTACCTTCACCAAACATTGTTTTTAATTTAGTAAATCTTGCAGATTCCGTTATAACTATTTAACTACATCATCAGAGCCCGTTTGGACTATACAGTTGACATTCTTGATTTGTTTTCCGTCAGTTGTTGTATTATGTATATCTACGTAGTTTACTAGATTGATGTTCTCATTCTTTTACAACCGCTAATTTCCCAAAGCATTTCAATGTGTATTCGAGTTTCCTAATTTATCTCTGTTTGAAACCATCAATAATTGCATTAAGAGACTTTAAGATTGCCTATATTGAAAAGTGAACCTTTTAGCTATTTCTTGCAATCTGCCAGCCATTTACAACTTAGTTTACCGTGACGTAGTGTCATCTAAGGTATCGTGATAAAGTGAGTTGTAGGGATAATCTGCATAAATAGCCGAAAGAAAGTAATAATATGTAGAACTAAATTATTGCAATCGTTGTAAGTTTTTAATGAATGTTTTTCTACATTGATTCTACCGTTTGATCATTTCTCGTGTCCATTAGCAAATCAAAAGTCTTAAGTATCCCATAAATTAGCCAGAAATGAATATGTGATGCTTCATACCAAAAAGAATAAAAATCAACAAAACATCCTATAATGACTAGAATCTCAAAAGAATGTAGTATAGTGCTAAAAATATAACATTGAGTTATAGAAATTCCAAGAGGCGCTAAAATTCTATATTACTAGTTGGTCAACTTAATAACGTAGATGATAAAACTTTATTTATGCCACCAGTTCTGACTTGAATTTATAAATAAAGTTGTTTGGGAAATAGCATTAAAATGAACGTGTCAAGAGAAACCAGAGATGGATTGTATATATGTAATTTAGTCAAATCTATTCATAATTTACAGTCGAGATTCTTTCCTATAAATTCTTTAATATTCAAAATCAAGAGTGAATTTTGCTGTGTTAGAAGATGATTGATTAAATTCAAAAGTAAAATTAATAGCACGAGCATAATTTTTATTAATTACTTCTAATACTTCCGCCATTACTAATTTAAAAGGAGTTAACTAACATTATCCAAAAATAATCCTATTAGATTGGACCTGTCCGTATTAATCTATTTAAAAGACGCAGAAAGGAGAACACCGTGTTCTAAGGCAAAAATCAATTAAATCTTATTTGGATCAGCGAAGCTCTGAAGGTTTAAAGCACACAAGGAATCCCTTTTTTGCCTTGTAATACTTCACGTGTATACAACGGAACTAAAATAAAAACAATAAATTTTTTACATCTTAGGGCAGCACGAATAAAACTGCCTATTTCTCTCTTTGGGAAATGATTTCTTTTTATTATTACTCCTAACAGTCATTTCACGATCATTTTTATTTTACTCATTGAATTTTCTAATAATTTCATTTTCTTTTACTTCCTCGTCGATGTTTTTATCTTTTTTCTCTTATCAAAACGGAAACTAATAATAAAAAGAAATTTCCTCCTGATGAACGTTATCGTTTTTACGATTTAATAGGGGCGGATCGCACCGCATAAACTCGCGGCTCTGGATAATCTTGATGATAATAAAATGCAAGAGTATTCTGGCCTCGTGATCGGGCGCAATAAAAGTTAAAAAGCTGTAAAATGACACACCTGGGGCTTCTCCGTCGTAAGAGAGGTTTGGCACGAGTAGAGTTTGCGCGTCCACGATCACGATATTATCTGAAGAGATGCCGTGCACCCCCCCTCAGGGCGTCTATTTTCCGGGGGCGAGGATAGTCGAAGTTCCTGGGTATTTTTACATCGCCGAAGTTCACCTGAAACACAAAGAGAAACATATAAATAAATGTCTTTATTATTCCCTATGATCTTCGAGAGGAAAAATTGGTTATGCATTTTTTCTTTTTGACTGCTTTTCCGATACTTTTACAGTTAATTTGAATATCAGATGATTTGAATTTTTAAAGTAGTATATGAGAATTTTTTCCATTAGGATTTGTTGTGTGGAAATTTTTTAGTTTGCTTTCAAAAAATCTCGGTTCCCATTTTTAAATGATATAAAAATATTCCATTTGTCCACGAAGAACTATATTTAACAAGCAACTTACAAATTTACATAAGAGTTTTTCTACATAAAGATTTTAGAATTCTCTTTGATTGAAAATGACAGATTTCTTGTTGCAATCTTTCATTTTTTGTTTTTCTGCCCAGTAAGGAATCTAAGTTTTGTAGGGTATCTGAACTTAATATTAGAGAGCAACAACCACAGAGAATTTATTGACATCGATTCATGGAAGTTTTTCTAAAATTGTTTGCAAAGATTCCTTTTACAAAAAAATATTTATTTAACAAACCTGAGCACAAAAACAGGTTAAAGACCCAAAATATGTGTCATTAAAAGCCAGTTTATTGTTATAATTGGTTCTATGCAGATGAGTCTGAAAACTGGCCCTAAGAAGCAAATTTGTGGTAAAGAGATTAGATGAACGAAACCTTGGAGGGCTCACGACAAGAAATACGTAAAAAACTTCTCAGTAGCTCATATGCTAATTTAAGTCCTCTTGTAAAATTGTTTGCGTTATTTATTTGTAAACTCTACCCCAGCTAACGCTAACTTTACACACTCACGTAATGTTTGTCATTTTTCATTTCGTAAGAGTTTTCCATCAACGAAAAGTTTCTATTATGTTTTATGGTTTATAATTATTATTATGGTTTATAAATGTAAATTCATTCAATTCAAAGTCAATCAGGCTTTATCAGTGAAAAACTATGGGTTATCTTGAAACAAAGAAGGTGGTTTTTTAGTATTCTAGCCATCGATGGCTAAATAAATTCGTCAACACCGTTAACTTAGCATAGCCTCAGCCTGTTGACTACTTTTACAGAATCCTGTGTGAGAACAACTGGCTAAGACTTGAAGTAGTTACCAAAATACCGAAACTGACATTTTGTCCAAATAGGATTTCGAACTACAAGAATGAAATGAAGCTACCAAAGCTATTAGTAAGTCGTAAGACGGTTACAACATCTCTTTGCAAACCTTCGAAGAGATTTGGTCAAATGTTGTTTGACCAATACTGTTGACAGTTCTAGGTTCTAGAAATCTTTGGGTCCCCTCACTAATTTTATGATAGGAAGGAAACACACTTGCTCCGTCTTTCCACAGACACACCGTATAGTACTAGCAAGTAAAGAGCGTCGACTAAAGTTTATTGACTCATTTTCGTCCATTTTTCAAAGTCTCTATAGAACTTACTCATCTTATACTGCCTCCACCTATATTCTATATATGCGTCGCGGCATAGAATTAACTGCAACATTAGTGCAAAATGGGGAACTGGTATTATACGCCCAGTATTATTGAAATTCACAGATAAATGTTTCTTCATGTTGGCCCATTTATTTTAAAATCTCCTAAGAGAGTCAGTGATAGATCTCTTGTTGAGCTTAATGGAATACCAAAAGCCAATTCCGATCTGGGAGCGGAGTCAATAGCATTTTTCTAGTCAGGGTACTAGACCTATCGTCACTCTCTATGTGAGGATAACCTGGAACGTACATATGATAGCTATACAGTTCTTTGGCACAAGGCAACAAGAGAACGGTGAGACTCTACAATCCGATGTGATATGACAAACGAAGCAGCTAGAACCAAAGAATGTCAGTGCATACTGATATGCAGGCTTCGGGAGCTTCTCATGTATGCAAGCCAGAGCAACTGGAACTTAGCTTGAGCTCTTAGATGCCTGCCCGGATCTGAATAATTTCGAGTATGAAACGAACCCATGTAGCATTGGCCTTTAGGGTAACTATTCGATGTTTGTAAGCTACATTATGTTAGAAATAGTGTCAGACTTCCAAGAAACCAGTAAACTAACCTAGCTCTAGACAGATATTTGAGAATGTAGAATGATGAGGTCACTGTAAATGTACTACGTATATACAGGAAAAAAAGTTGGATTTTAATTTTGGTAAGACTCTTTAACGGTAGTCTTTAACATTTGAATGCTGTTGTTTCAATTTATTTTTCGCAAAACCTTTTCTTCAGTTTATTCTTCTCAATACAGTAAAGTTTGGACTAATCTTGGTCCAGCTCCTTTATGATGATTATGCTGTCGTATATCCTGAACTAAGTATATCATGCTCGTTCAAAAATTACAAATACTAAAACCGGTGACTGCCTTTTTTTTGTACTTGTTCGATGATGATCTTGAGTTTATTGATTTCATGGAAACGTGGCTTTTTGGACTGGAAAACAGCTGAATGACATTTCTAAAAGAGAGTCTGTTGATTCAGTTGAAGAGGATAATATCACGTCAATGTTGCTGCATTCGAAAACGTTGCCCTTTACAATTGTACTATTTTCATGTGTTTATATTTTCTCTCATGTTGCCAGGCTTGGAAATGATTTTTCAACGGAATTGTGATTAAAGCCAATTCAATTGATACAAACATAATAATCTGCATTGCACTCTATAGCATTAAGCTTGATCAAAGTCCCTCAGTATAACAGCTACATTTGTCAATAAGCAACGATTGGTATTGCGCAGATTAATTGGAGATTTCTAAACACTCGTCAACATCTAAGTTGTCCAATTTGACGTGAAATGAGCAGGTTTTCTCATCAAACTAACCAAACTTTATTCAGAAATGAGACGGGGAACGTTATTCTTCATACATCGTTGCAAACCTTACATGCCTGATAACTTTCTAAGTTGTAACCAAAACAATACTTGCTGATGGTCAACTAGCCCAAAAACGATTGATTATGAATTTTTGTATGTTATAAGTTAATCTTTGTTTATAAATAATAAACTTTTCCTGTTCTGAAAACTTGACTTTTATTGGAGTTGACAAACTCGAACGCAATTAAAAATTTATTCCAAATTTCAAGGACTATAACAAAATCTTGAAAATGTCTTGAAAACAGAGGACATCTAGAAGAGAAATACTGCCCTGAACGACTCTTCACAAACCTAAAACTTTGAGTTCATAGTTTCTCGTAAGTCTCTCACGTCTGTATTGAGAGAATTTGATTTTCCTTCATTATTACAAAATCCGGACGTGAACCAGCCTATACGACTCAGACATAATAAAAGATGAAATATGAAGAGGAAAACTATAACAGTTGGAAACTCTGGTTTGATGTCAACAATATCTGTTTTTATTTTCAAGTTTTTTTTTGATGATGATGATGAATGAACTCTTTTTTCACTTCTTGAGTATCTTCTTCTTGCTTCAGTTCGTTGATGTTGAAGTTTTTGCTTTAAAAAGTCTTTGACTTCTTTGAGTTCTCTTAGAAGGTTGCTTTCTCAATATAAAATCTTTGATGTAACTTCTAGTTCTGTTTTGGCTGAGGTCTCTTGAGATCATGTAAAGCTCTGTTTTGACTTTTACTTCTGCCGTTTCTTCTGTGGCTCGACAACATTTTGCCTTTTAATATTGTTTATTGCCTGATATTTAATTTCTTTCTGCTGGTAGCGTCTGGTAGTTCTGCTTTTCAAATTTTGGTTTCTTGGATTTTAGGTAAACTTCATGTAGTTATCCATTTATGTGATTTGCCTTTAGGCCTAGCCTTTTATTTTAGTTATTTAGGAAGACTTTTATGGTGGTTTTTTGTGTATTGACTAAATTGTTATAATACTCATGTTTGCAAATATTCGGTATCAAGAAACGATTTGTTCTAGAATTTGTTAATATCATTGTGAAAGGATTATTTTTACGCAATTTTATCATGTGAGCACTAGCTGTTCCAACCCATATGGAAGTATGAAAGATATTCACTTCAAGTTAATATATATTGACAACCTTAGGTGTTTGGGTGCCTTAACACTATTTTAATCGTTTTTGACATTTTGTAGAATACTCTTTATTTACCGGAACTAATATTTTAAACCGTGAATTTTGAGAACTGAAATTAATGCGAATAACGTAAGAATATTCTTCTATTTGCTCGAACTCGACTCTCGGATTATTTTGTAATCTGAAACCTTAATAAATTTTGTTGCAATCAATATAAATAATTGTTACGCGGGGAAACTAGTAGTTTTGGCAGTTTTTGGGACAGACTGCATATGTAGAATGACGCAGATTGATCAAAAGCGTTGTTAAGAGACGGTTTCTATAGCTAATACTATTATTTTGCGTTATATTGGGTTATTCACACTTTAAACTATAATGAATATGGGTTTAGTATCACCTGTTGAAGAATGTTTGTGTAAAGAAACTTAATTGTTTTTGGCCTAATGGTATGTAGCTCTGCAGCTTGACGTTAACTTTAATTTCACCTAGAACCTCAGCCTTGAAATAGTATAATTAATTACTTCCTGTTCGGCTGCGCTCGCCTTATCGAGCGTCATGTTTGAACGTTGGTGGGGTAGCAACCCTTGAGAACAGGCGACAGGAGAACAGTCTCGATACAGAACACCACGAGTCACAGTCGCGGGCTAGAACACGAGGCCAGATCATTATTAATAAACACTCATTAAATTATATTATCAGCTTGAGTTAAAAGCAACTCAAGACACAACATATTGGTCCTTCGAGCCGGATCCAAGCATCCAAGTATCCAAAGCAAGATCAGCATCAAATAATCATCATAAACAAAGCATTAGCAACCAGTAATCAACAGACGTAGACGGACTCAGAATTGAATAAGGTTAGTGACCATTCCTTTATATCCTTTCTTATAATTACCTACTTATCATGCCTCAAGATCAGAATCAAAAGGTTTTACGCGGACGCGCTAAAACAAAATTAAGCAAATTTATTAATTATCTACAATTGTTTGATGGAGATTCTATTCCGGATCCAATACAGCTATCAATCAGGTTAGAAAAAATAGACCAAACATATAATGACTTCGATGAAATTCAATTTAAAATAGAAGAATCTGCCGCAGTAGATGAAAAAGATATTGAAATGCAAGAACGAATCGAATTTGGAAACAAATATTTTGATGCGGTAGCAAAGGCGCGATCATTTTTACCTCAATTTAAACAATTAAACAACAATAGTAGTAATAATAATTCAAACCAAAATTTCGAAGTTTCGGCCTATTAAACGGAAATTAAATTGCCTCCCTTAAAATTACCTTCCTTCTCAGGAACCTTTTCAGGTTGGTTTTCATTCAATGATACATTTAAATCATTAGCAGATTCAAACAACCAGTTATCAAAACTACAAAAATTTCATTATTTAAAATCATGTGTTCAGGATGATGCAGCTCAGGCTATCAAAACGTTACCGCTAACTGAAGGAAATTATGACACGGCTATGAAAATTTTGCAAAATCGTTATGAAAATCGTAGGCTCATAGTACAGGAACAGGTATTAAAAATTGTCGACCTTCCTATAATTCAAAAATCATCCTCTATATTATTGGGTCAGTTGCTCGATACTGTTGTGGTCAGTATAGAAGCGCTAAAAAACATTAAAAATTCCTGTAGATTCGTGGGACGCACTCGTTGTTCACATAATCGAGAAAAAAGTCGATTATCTTACAGTAAAAGAATGGCAAAATAAGCTAACAACCAATCCAATAACATTCAATCCAATAAAAAATTTCATCAAGCGCATAGCACAACTACTTCCCTTGTAAGCGCAAAAAATACAAAACCATATAATTGCTTTGCTTGTAACGGAACGCACTTTATTTTTCAATGTCCCGAATTTATTAACAAATCGGCAAAAGATAGGACTCAGGTTGCGGAGGAAAAATCTCTTTGCCTTAATTGCTTAAAAAACAATCATACAACGAAAGATTGTAAGTCGGAGCAATCATGCAAGAAATGTCAGCAAAGGCATAACACACTTTTACATATACTAGAAACAAAGGAAAACGAATTAGTTGTAGCTTCTTACATATCAAATTTATCGCATGCCAGTAATACGTTTAATACGCAAGGTATTTTACTATCAACCGCTATAATTTTAATAAAAAATAATATAGGAGAGTGGATTCAATGCAAAGGATTACTAGATGTAGGGAGTCAAACATGTTTTATAACGGAATCGCTGGTAAGAAGATTAAAACTTCCCTTAACGAATGTTAATATTCCTATAACGGGAATTTCCAAAACCAAGAACATGGTTAGCAATTCAGTCAGAATAGAGTTTAAGTCCAGGTTTAACAATTTTATAGCAGACCTTAATTGCTTAGTATTGTCCAGTATAACGGAAAACATGCCAAATTTTAAGGTCAACACGAACAACTTAGAAATACCTAAAGGTTTAAAGCTAGCCGACCCGTACTTTTACAACCCAACAACAATTGATATATTATTAAGAGCGGAAATATTTTGGGAGTTACTTAGTGTAGGTCGGGTTCGGCTAGGTAGTCATAAACCAATATTACAAAAGACGAAGCTGGGATGGGTAATTGGTGGTCCGGTTGAAAGAGCGTTTAACGGGGAACCAACCACGTCTCTTGTCGCGTCTGTAAGTAATTTAGAATTAACAATTACCAGATTTTGGGAACTCGAGAGTATTACTGACAAACAAGAATGGTCGGCAGAAGACCACAAATGCGAACAACGTTTTAAAGCTACTCACAAAAGAAACAGTGAAGGACGTTTCATAATAGAACTTACTTTTAAAAGTGATGTACCAGCACTCGGTTTGTCACGGCAGGGAGCAATAAACCGTTTAAAAACCCTTGAACATAAATTAGAAAGAAACTACAAGCTAAAACAAGATTACAGTAATTTTCTAAACGAATATTTAGAATTAAATCACATGTCAGTTACAAAAAATCAGGATTCTGCAGAACATAAAGGCACATACTATTTTCCACATCACTGAGTTCTAAAGGAATCCAGTCAAACCACGAAGCTCAGGGTAGTTCATGATGGATGATTCAAAACTACAAATCAATTGAGTTTAAATGATAATTTAATGTTTTATTGCAAGACTTATTTAGTATCATATTAAGATTCCGTACGCATCAATTCATTATAAGTGCAGACGTTTCAAAAATGTATAGGCAAATTTTAGTAGACCCTAAGCATCGGGATTATCAAAAAATTGTTTGGCGAAATAATCCAGCAGAATCACTAAAAACTTTCCGGCTTAACACATTAACATACGGTACATTGTGCGCTCCTTACATTGCAGTTCGTTGTCTTCATCAATTAGCATATGAGAACAAGGATAAATTTCCCGAAGCAAGCGAAACAATTTTAAAAAACATGTACATGGACGATTTATTAGCGGGCTCAAATACATTAATAGAAGCTAAAGTTTTACGCGATCAGGTTATAAACATACTAGAGCAAGGTCAATTCTCATTGAACAAATGGGCTTCAAATCACGTCGAATTATTACCGACTAAAACCTCATCACAAAATGAATTAATCATTTTAGATTCAGAAACGAAAACATTAGGATTAATATGGGATTGAAATTTAGATATACTAAAATACACAGGACAAATTACCACAAATAAAACAAAAATTAGTAAAAGGATCATTTTATCCACAATCGCTAAATTATTCGATCCACTAGGGTTAGTAGGACCAGTAATTGTAATAGCTAAAATAGTTATGCAAAAGTTGTGGTTACTTAAATTAAATTGGGATGAATCAATACCTGCTGACTTACACACCCCGTGGACTCAATTTTTAGCAGAATTACCAATCTTAAACAATTTGAAAATACCACGTAAGGTTATAATACAATATCCCGCAATAAATATCGAGGTACACGGATTTAGTGATGCTTCAGAATCTGCTTATGGTTGTTGTATATACGTGAAACATACAGATATTCACGGACAGCACTTTTCACGATTACTTTGTGCAAAATCGCGAGTAGCACCTGTTAAACAAATAACCCTTCCGAGATTAGAACTTTGCGGAGCTTTGTTATTGGCTCAATTATTTCACAAGATTATTCAATCATTAAATCATTTAGTGATTAGCGACACATTTTTGTGGACCGATTCAAAATTAGTACTAACTTGGTTAAACGGAGTCCCAACTCAATGGAAAACATTTATTGCCGATGTAATATCACGTGGTTTACTACCACAACAATTACAACAATCAAATATATGGTGGTGATAAAATTAATTACCCATTGGGTGAATTTGAATCAGACAACTCGATATCTATCGAAAATCTAAAACAAAAATCAGTCACTTCTTTAGTTAGTTTAAATGACAATACTTCTTTAGAGTTTATAGACAGCATGTTTTGTAAACTTTCGTCCTATGATAAATTAACAAGAATAGTAGGGTGGTGTTTACGATACATAAATAAATTAAAAAATCATACGAAAACTAATAATACACTCCCCGAGGAACTAAAATTGCTAAGATCAAAAAATAAGGAGACAATTAAAACACAATTTCTAAATTTAGGGGAATTAAGAACTGCGGAAATTATTATAATTAAATTAGTACAAGCGCAAGGATTTCCTTCCGATTTACATGAACTTAAAATGAAGGGACGGGTAAAGAAAAATAATCGTTTACTATCGTTAGCTCCGTTTCTAGACAGTAATAACATTTTAAGAGTAGGAGGACGGCTTAAAAACTCAACAATGTCATTTGAAAGGAAGTTTCCTATATTATTACCACCTAATCATTACGTCACAAATCTGATCATAAGGAAACTGCATGAGCAATTACTTCATGCGGGACCACAAGGTACTTTAGCCACAGTGCGACATAAATTTTGACCAATTTCTGCTAAATCGTTAATTAGAAAAATTGTACACAATTGTGTGGTATGTTTCAAGGCTAATCCATGTAGTACAGAGCAATTGATGGGTGACCTACCTGCAAATAGAATAAATGTAGCTCACAGACCTTTCATTAATGCAGGTGTCGACTATGCAGAACCTGTTAATGTAAAGGAAGGTTTCGGACGTAGCAAAAAGGTTATAAAAGCTTATATAGCCTTGTTTATTTGCTTCAGTACTAAAGCGGTACATTTAGAGCTGGTCACCAGATTAGATACAGAATCTTTACTGGGAGCACTAAAGCGTTTCATAGCACGCAGAGGCAACATACTGAACATATATTCAGACAATGCAACCAACTTTACAGGTGCTGATAGGGAATTAAAGGCAATCATTAAAACAATTACGGAGGAAAATTCAGTTTTAGCAAGTGAGCTGAGTAAATATAACATCACTTGGCATTTTATCCCTCCTAGATCACCACATATGGGTGGAATTTGGGAAGCAGGAATTACATTTGTCAAACACCATTTAAAACGAATTATCGGTAAAGCTACTTTAAATTATGAGCAACTATACCCTCTTTTGACTCAAATAGAGGCTATACTAAATTCAAAGCCTATTTCCCCATCCAGTCCTGATCCTAACGACCTGCAACCATTAACCCCTGGTCACTTTCTTATTGGAGATGCAATGAACGCTCCTGTGGAATCCGATCTCCAATACATTACATTAAACCGTCTGTCCAAGTGGCAGCATGTTTCGTTGCTACGCCAACATTTTTGGAAGAGATGGCCAGAAGAATATCTGCACACTCTCCAGCAACGAAATAAATGGACAGGACAAAATCGGTGCCCCAGGGTCGGAGATCTGGCACTGTTGAAGAACGAAGACGCTCCACCACTATACTGGAGTCTAGGTCGGGTTATCGAACTCCACCCGGGTTCAGACCAAATAGTGAGAGTGGTATCGTTAAAAACTGTAAGTGGTGTGAAAAAACGGGCAATTACCAAATTATGTTTCTTACCATTAATCGATGAAGGTGTGAAAGACTGAGTTTAAATTTTAATTTCCTTATTATATATAATTATATCAATTTGTTTTGTTTCACCTTTGTTTATTTATTTATAGCAATTTTGTTATTTTGTTTATCTGTAACATATCATTAATTACATTGAAGACTCATAGCCCTTCAATAGGGGGCGGAATGTTCGGCTGCGCTCGCCTTATCGAGCGTCATTGCCGAACGTTGGTGGGGTAGCAACCCTTGAGGACAGGCGACAGAAGAACAGTCTGGATTAGTCGTGGGACATACGACTCTTTTTACTGTGCCAGTTCAATTCGTTCAACTCATTTTAAAGAGTCGTTCACATTGAGTCGTTCATTTGAACTGATTGTGTAAGCACGCACGTTTCATACATACTACTGTAGAAATGTACGATACGTGCGATATCATTCTCACCTAAATTAATTCAATAATGTTTAATCAATTCTCAAGATCTCTACTCTATTAGATTTTTCTACTCCTTAGAAAATAGAAATGAAGTGTTTTATTTATTTAATAATCCTTAGAAAATATTATACTTTGATAATCATTAATAAATACACTAAACTTGTATTGCTCTTGGAAATCCAACATGCTTTTCTACTTTCCGAGCATGTATGTACTATCTAGTTCAAAAGAGAATCGTCACTTTCTTGCATTGAACTGTGTAAGTTCAAATACATATTCAGTTCACTGTTTCTTCGTTCGTTCATTCCCCACTCCTCAGTAGAGTCAGTACGAACTTTAAATGCACTTATGTGCTACTGAACTGAGTAAACAAATGAACAAACCGTTCAATCGAAAAGAGTCGTATGTTTACCGCTCATTTAAATGAGTCGTTCATTGTGAACGACTCATTCATGAACGACCCATCTCTAGTCTGGATACAGAACACCACGAGGTACAGTCGCGGGCCAGAACACGAGGCCAGATCATTATCAATAAACAATCATTAAAGCTTACAGTGAGTTATATTATCAGCTTGAGTTAAAAGCAACTCAAGACACAACACTTCCTAATTACTGGAAATTAAAATTGTTTATTGATATTCACTTGTCTGTTTTTTTGAATTTCACCGTGTTATTTTGTTGTGATGCTAAATACTCAGAACGTTTATGCATGTCTGACAATAATCATAAGGTATGCACACCAGAAAAATAATATTGGGGGCGGTACATTCTATTAGTAGGCAGTATGTAATTATAACACATTTATCAATCTTCTAGATTATTAAAAGAATAACAAACAAACATTTATAAATCTATTTATAGCAACAACCGATCAAAAATAAAAGTCGAAAAGAAAGTTTTTTTCAATTTATAACCTACATTAATATTCATTTCTAGACGCATACGAATCTGCAAATTATATCTACCTAATAATAGAAAAATCTGTAAACTATTAATCCCCACTAAATTATTTTAAGGTTAAACAGTTTTATTGAAATATCATTTATGATATATCACTTGGAAATAAAATGTCGTGCCCTTTCAATATTGCAATCATTTACTAGGTAGTACTATGCAAAGTGTTATCGGTCGAAAAAGTAGGCCATGGAAAAATACATCAATTTTTGTTTTAATTTTAGTTCAATTTTAAGAAAAATTACAATTAACCGACAAAACGATGTGTAAAACAAAATGAAAGTTATTAATGATCGTAGTTGCAAATAAACATAAGGAAAAAAAAATTAATGTGTTCATGTTATGAATGCTAAACAAATATAAATAATATGTAGCTACTAAATTAATTAAAGTGGAATGTATTCAAGATTGATGATCTCTTGATGGTTTTTTTCCAAACATAATAGTAGAACCTCCCTCCGGTTTCTTTTTTACATGGCGTGATTTCTTAATAAAATCTTCAAAATGAAAATGAGTTTTAATTAATACATAAATTCAGCTATTAAGAACATGTCTTTTCGGAGCATGAAAAACGACGAAAAGACTTGTATTACATATGCAAAACCCCTGGCGCTTGCAGCTTCGACATTTTACAATTATTTATTGAGCAACAAATCTGCTTTAATGGCGACATCCCGTAATAGTGAGGTATTATTAATTATATGTGTGGTTTGATGACACAGTAAACCTACCAGGCTACATGTTAACTACAAGGAGATCTTGTATTTATATTTCGAATAGCTTTACGTACACATTTATTACATATTAATTTGCTGCAATTTATTACTTAATGTCTTTTTTATGTCATCGACCTCTAATATAAATCATCCAGTTTTATCTCTTCGAATAAATTGGATGTTCATGTACTTATCGATTTTAAGTTTCTACTGGAATATTATTAAACCAAAAATATCGATGTCATAAGAACTCAAAGAATTTCCTAATAAGGTCGCCAGAACAAAAGAGTTAAAAAATATGATGGTCAGAAAAAATTTGCCTCTTGGCTCTGAATAATAATTTTAATGTTTTGTTTAATTTTCATCATCGACTATTTTAGGAATATTTAAATTTTCGTTTAAAAATCAAAAAATATATAAGTAAGTACATAGCTTCCTCGAAGAAAATCGTTCGAGGAAAAACCTACTAAATGAATTTGGCTCCTGTCCATATTTAATAATTGCAAAAATGTTTTGATAATATACTTTCTAATTGGAATCGAATAGTTACTAGCACGAACCGATACTGTAATAGTGGTATCGAAATATCTCGCAAAATGTCGAATATACTACTATTATTATCAAGAAAGATACTTTAAAAATATTATTTTGCATATATGCATGCGTTATTTGCTAAAACTCCATTTGAATAAAATGCGGTTTATAGCTCGCAAGACCATATAACCAAATCGTAAAATTTTACGCTGAAATATATGTACGGATGATGGTTCAAGTATAGAATGCATTTCAGAATTTAACCATTTAATTTGAAATCATATTGAAGTAGTAAAAAATATTAACAAGATATTTTACTTACTAAAAAAACCTAATATCGATTTATTTCGAGTCTTACAAATAATAAAAAACCAAAATCGATATAAAAAACTAAAAATTGTCTAAACATGATAGTGCTCATTTCATAAGAAAGTTTAACTGGATTTTTAATCGCTTTAGAATGACAGTAACTGATATCAAAACAACCTTTTTATTTCCTAACCTCAAAATATTTACAATTCCAATTCTTTTAACTTTTGAAGGTCAACAACTGCAATGATTTCATTCATAAGGTACAATATATTAGTTATTGGTGGTGTGGACCAATAACAGAATATTTGATGAAAGAAACTATGTATGAATTGTTGACTGAAATTATTAGAATTTGGTCGTCACTAATATTTGGATGTCGCATCCTAGTTCTTTATTGATTACTTGCAGCAGAATAGTTTTTAGATTCTTATTAGATCAAGTTTTCTTCTTCATGAAAATTCTGCTTCTACAAGTAAACCTTTGTAGTCAAAAATAATCCAGCTCTGTGGCTAGTTAATGAAGACTTAATAAATTACTTTTTCAAAAAATGGCTTTGAACAAAATATTGCAGACGAAAAATTTTTGAAATCTAGACGAAAAACCGATGACCGACATCACTCTTTACACAAAGATTTATTTAAAACAAATCTTATAAACTTGGGTCTGCATTTTGCGGACCATGTCGCCTTTTTGATAGCGGAAAAAGTCAACTTGCTTCGGGACAAGGCTTCAGTGATTGTAAACATGCATATGAGAGACTGCATGTTCATAAAACTAGTTTGGGGCACAAAAATGGTATTTTGAAAATGAAAAAGCGAGGACAAGCTGAAGCCAGAATTGACTCCAAATTATAGACAAGTTAGAAGATAAAAGAAAATGCTGGCACATTGTGTTGCTTAGAGTTATTTTGCTTTCGTTCCGTGGCAAGACAGATAAATTTGGATCTACAAATAACGAAAACTTTATTATGCCTTTAGAAGCAATTTCCGAATTTGATCCGTTTCTAGAAAAACATATACAAAGTTTCGACAATCCCAAAAAAGGCAACGCGTCAGATTTGTCTTCTGCAACGCGTCAGATTTGTCTTCTGCAACGCATGAAAAACGTAATAAAAATTATGGCAGCTAAAGTCACAACAACAATAATGGAACAACTTCAAAAGGCTAAATACTTTTCTTCCAGTGTAGATTCAACCCCTGATATTACAAATGTAGATCAGCTTTCTTTAATTGTGAGGTTTGTTCAAGATAATGCAGAACCAATTGAACTATTCCTTTGCTATCTGCCAAACACTGGTCACAAAGCAGAAGACATGTCACTAGCCGTTATGGTCACCTTCAAAACACTGAATATCGACATTGACAATTTATTGCAGAGGTCAATCTTATGACAATTATAGCAATATGTCAGGGCAGCATAATGCCCTACAGGCTAAGATAAAAGAAAAATGTCAGTATGCAACATACGTACCTTGCGCCGCACATTCGTTAAACTCATCGGCAGCTGAATGTTGCCCAGAAGCTAGCTTTTTGGGGTTGCTGCAAAATCTTTATGTATTTTCTACAGTATCAACGGAACGTACAAAATTACTGCAATTATTTTTGACTAAGCCTGAAAATATAACTGTGAAAAATTTGTCACATCAGCCAGGGACGATGCATGTGCCAGCCTTAATAAAGATTGGAACCAAATAACAGCGGCTCTTCAAGCTATAAAAAGTGACTCGGTCTACCAAAAAGCTTTGGTTAAAAATGAAGCTACAAGGCTATTAGCTCAACTAAATTCCCTAGAAACGGCCATATTGAAGATCTATATTAAAACAATTTAATATAGATCGCAAAAAAATGTAAATATATATAGTGCTTATTCTTTTGTATGGTCTTTTTTCATTATTAAAAAATTTTTGCTTTGTTATTTTCGTTAATTTATGGGGCGGCAAACCTTATAACAGGCCCAGGGCGCCAAATTTTAAAATACGCCACTGAGTACCATCCAGGTGTGTTACTTGCAGAATTAGCTGGTAAACATCACTGCATAAATTGCCATTTCTTATTATAAGCCAGATCTTTAAATTTGATTCCAGTACACATTCAGTTTAATAACTTCCATTAACCTTATTTTATCTAAAAACCGCGTTACCATAGAACTTTCCTACTTTCCAACTTTAAATTTTAGTTCTCCAAAAGAAGCTTCAATAAGTAAGTACTGTAAAATGTTTAAAATTGTCTAATAGAATAAATCCGGCAAAGTCATGCAAGAAATGATTGTAAAAAAACTTGAGGAAAAAACTGTAAACTTGATTTGTGACAACATAAGAAACAAGATCTCGTAGAGTCATAAGATTTAAGCAGAGATTAAGCGTATAAAAAGCAAGAAAATAGAACCAATTTGTTCAACAATGTGCAGAAACCACTTTGTTGTACGCTTCGTTGGCTACACCATAAAATTTTGTTTACTTAATCATAAGTTTTTCTTTTAGTTTAACGCTACACAGACCGTGTTGTTCTTATTATTAATCGTAATATAACAACTATGTTAGAAGTGACCTACAACACTATTATAGAGCAATCAATTTCGCTAATTAACCTTCTTCTTCCTTTGATCTCTATTGTTTTGATGTTTTACGGAGAGGAATTTTAAAACTGTTATTTTTTTAAGAAAGTTCTTTAGAAATATTTAAAATTAATTTATTTTAAAAATTATATTAAAAATGTACTTTAGTACTGTTACCGTTGAACACTGAAATTTGTGTCTCTCAAGTTGTAACTTAACTAGAGCTATTCTGCAAAAATAAGTCAATGTTTCGGACAGAAATCAAGTTGCCTACATATATGATACTATGTTGAAGATAGTCAAGATATTTTAAGTAAACAACCTAAAGTGATCAGCTTTGTTTGTAAAGCTTGCGGAGGTCTACAATCTCTAGTAGCAAAACAATCAATAAGAAAAGTGCAAAGAGAGACAAAAAAGCACTGAAAATATTTTATATGTAAAGATACATATCACTTTAATGAACAGTAAAAGCTTTTATTTATAAATCGCAGTTATGTATGATAACTAAAAGTTATCTTGTTTCAATCTTCTAGATCAATTTGACATCAATGAAGGCCATACTGTAAAAATCTAAACCCAAGTTACCCAGCTGAGACTTTTCTTCAGAAGGGATTTAGATTTGAGTGTTCAATGATTGTTGTATGGAAAAGCACTGAAAATGCAAAATCAACCATCAATGACAACGTCTAAACGGAATTAATTCAATCAGCTAGCTTTGGACAAGAAGAAAAGTTCCAAACAAATTCAGTTGAACATCTAAAACTCTCAAATTTTTGTTTCTACGATTTGTATCTAAAGAAGGAGACCAGGAGAGGTGAATAAAACAAGCATAGTTTACAGTTGCTGTTTCTAGCCACAAGCTGAGAAAATCAGAAAGTTAAAACACCGACGGACCTTGAACTCAGCAAAGCATACACCAGCTCAGGGAAAAGTTATTCCAGCCAACTGCAATCATTCAAGGCATGTGGTTGGAAAAACTATTTCTTGGTATAGACTGTGTTTTATTAAGCTGAATGCGCACCAAGAGTAAAATCATACCAACTGATCTCTCTACATAATCTTAAGTTGCAGTATCTCAATAAAGTAGTAAAGAAATTTCTTCGGGTCAAGCATTAGAACAAGTCAGCTCTGAGACAGATACCACAAAGAGAGAAAGACAGAAACTGAAATTGCCAGCCAAACCAGATTGGGAAAGCATGGGAGAGAGAGAAAAGTAAAAAACTTGTTAAAAACAGAAACAATTTTCTTGTTATTAGGTTTCTTCTATTCGCACAAGCAAAATATTATGAATGTAGAACAATGTAGAGAAGTTGGAAAACACCGTCAAAATGGCGAATCTAATGTGGCGAGTCACATTTTGATAGTTTTTACTAAATTGTTTCTTCCATTACTCTTATCAAAACATTTTTTCTAATTTTCTTTTGTTTGTAATAAAATTTCCTTTGAAGCGATGCAAAATCTGAAATTGGTCCAGCTAATCTCAAGTATGTAAGTAACGTTTGACTTAGCTTACATGAATGTTGCAAATTAATTTGATTTAGCTGAAACATTATATACTTTGACAAAAAATGACATACTTACTAAAATAGTACGTTGGTTGATGTTAGTTCAGTGCATATGCGACAAATACGTGCAGTACGTAAAGAGGAACTGCTGTGGCAAAATGGTTGTGTTTGAAAGATACACCAACGGTCTATCAATAAAAGAAGAAAATACCACAAATGTTCTTAAGGAAGAAAAGATGTAGCTATAGTGTTCTCAGAAAAAATGTCTTTCTAAAGAAACTGCAACCGGGTGGGCGCTTTTTGGAGCAGGCCATAGTTTCCAGCAAGCTGCCAATTCACACAGAAAAAAAATCATCAAAACCGGAGGAAGTTCATTTGTCTGTCTTTATAGAGAAAAGCAAGATGACAAACTCAACTCACTTTGACACATTTTTGTGAAAAAAGTGAAAACTTGGATGGGTAAGCCCAATAACGAAAGACCAGAGCATTTTGTATGGATCTGTAATAACAATAGGCTGCAACAGGCCATTATGAATTCTTCAACTACATCACATGATTTCGTCTTCATAATAAAATGTAAATGTGAAAGAAACTCTACAATGGAGAATAAAAGTAGTTGAAGAGCTATGGTTTCTGAATTTCTGATTTAGTTTTGTAAATAATGGTGCTATGAGAAACTTCAGCTTGAGTACATATAACTGTGCAGCTCATATAAAAAATTTGTTTACTATTGAGATTTAAAAAACATCGTTATGTGAAAGATTTTATGTCCCTATTCAGTTTGCGTTTCTGGGCCCGTATGTCAATCCGACCCTGAGTTCCCTATGGGTGTTCCCAGATCGACCTAACAATAGTTGTGAAAGACAAAAAATTTTCTAGTTGAAATTTGACCCTGTGGTAATCAGCCCTGCTTGATTAGAAACTAACTTGCGCCATATTTTTATTTTTGAAAAATCAAGCAGGCTTTGATGGACATCAAAAACTTTTTTTTGGTGTAGGTAAAGTACCTTTTCAGGTTCCAACTCGAAAATTTTTTGTCTTTCACATCTATTGTTAATTCGATATGGGGACACCCTG
>VTPC01090701.1:454112-524405 GCA_011009095.1 Ignelater luminosus
TAATAAAATTTCCTTTGAAGCGATGCAAAATCTGAAATTGGTCCAGCCAATCTCAAGTAACGTTTGACTTAGCTTACATGAATGTTGCAAATTAATTTGATTTAGCTGAAACATTATATACTTTCACAAAAAATGACATACTTACTAAAATAGTACGTTGGTTGATGTTAGTTCAGTGCATATGCGACAAATACGTGCAGTACGTAAAGAGGAACTGCTGTGGCAAAGTGGTTGTGTTTGAAAGATACACCAACGGTCCATCAATAAAAGAAGGAAATACCACAAATGTTCTTAAGGAAGAAACAATGTAGCTATAGTGTTCTCAGAAAAAAATGTCTTTCTAAAGAAACTGCAAACGGGTGGGTGCTTTTTGGAGCAGGCCATAGTTTCCAGCAAGCTACCAATTCACACAGAAAAAAAATCATCAAAATCGGAGGAAGTTCATTTGTCTGTCTTTATAGAGAAAAGCAAGATGACAAACTCAACTCACTTCGACACGTTTTTGTGAAAAAAGTGAAAACTTGGATGGGTAAGCCCAATAACGAAAGACCAGAGCATTTTGTATGGATCTGTAATAACAATAGGCTGCAACAGGCCATTATGAATTCTTCAACTACATCACATGATTTCGTCTTCATAATAAAATGAAAATGTGAAAGAAACTCTATAATGGAGAATAAAAGTGGTTGAAGAGCTATGGTTTCTGAATTTCTGATTTAGTTTTGTAAATAATAGTGCTATGAGAAACTTCAGCTTGAGTACATATAACTGTGCAGCTCATATAAAAAATTTGTTTACTATTGAGATTAAAAACATCGTTATGTGAAAGATTTTATGTCCCTATTTAGTTTGCGTTTCTGGGCCCGTATGTCAATCCGATCCTGAGTTCCCTATGGGTGTCCCCAGATCGACTTAACAATAGTTGTGAAAGACAAAAAATTTTCTAGTTGAAATTTGAGCCTGTGGGAATCAGCCCTGCTTGATTAGAAACTAACTTGCGGAATATTTTTACTTTTGAAAAATCAAGCAGGCTTTGATGGACATCAAAAACTTATTTTTGGTGTAGCTAAAGTACCTTTTCAGGTTCCAACTCGAAAATTTTTTGTCTTTCACACCTATTGTTAATTCGATATGGGGACACCCTGTATATCATTTACAAAAATTTGTTTGCAAACAAAAAGCTTGATAACAAAATTTTTGATAAGTGATAGAAATAAAGTAATTTCTGTTGCAATTAGTTCTTGGTTGATCTCCAGTTTTACTAGATCTCTAAAAGTGGCGCATCGGAGATACGTTAGTGATGCCTTATAAGATGTTGAATTACAAAAGGCTACATTCAAAAACTACCAGGTTCTCTAAGCTGAGAATTACGCATCCAGTTAACACTTTGAGACTATAAAAGAATTAAATAAAAATGTTAGCAATGCACAAAGTTTTGTAAACGATTGGTAGCGCGGAAATGTTCAGTGCCTAAGTACTATATTAAAGCAAGTAATACCTAAAATACCTAAGTAATTAAGAAAGTTAAGTTAACAATCGAGAAAAAAATAATGAAAAACATGAAAATAGATAGAAATAGGAAATTATCACGTTGATTGTTTTGTAAAGAATGCTTCTAGAAACTCAAACAACAGAAAAGAATGGTATTAATAGGTGGTTTTAATATATCAGATTGGGACAAGCGAATACTGATAATGGTAGAATGGTTTGTACATCAGCAACAAGGTTTCACTTTTAAAATTTTGCCACACAATATATTCTGCTGCAGAGCGTAATATTCAAACAAAGCAGGTGATCCAAAGACTATCTGTTTTATTGTCGAATAAAGCTATTTCAGAAGATGGTAAGAAATAAATGAGATGACAGTTCAAGGTATAAAATACCGTTCTACTAGAAATAAACGTGGCAATAAGCAAAAAAGACAAACAGTGACTAGGCAGTGATCGAAATAGGCCTTTTACGCAGAAGTTCGAGGTCTCAGGATTCCGACAGAAGAAATTAGAAGAATAATGCAAATGAATAAAAAAAAGACTGCTGTAAAACGGATGTAGACTAAGACACTAATTTGGTAGAAAACAAATGCAAATGCATTCTTTTGTTTTTTGTAATCGCAAAAATCTGATGCATTCCTATAGTAGAACTTGGCTGTAAGAGTAAGTTTTGTAACGATCTTTGTATATTTTAGATGCAATAGATTGCAGTAAGTTTTACTAAAAGAAATTTAAATGTTTTATCTGATAAATTATCAAACGGGGAATTTCAGTCTGCTGATGTTTACATAACACCACCACATAACGATGAAGAGGATGGCGACTTTTTAAATAAGTTGGCACCAAAAATTCTGAACGCACTTGCTAAGATTATAACAGTTGTTGAAGAACACAAAGATGGTGAGAAATCTTTTATAGATGGAAACGAGAGTCAATTGCAAAATTCTGTGAAAAGACGAAAGATAGAAAAGAAAAAGTATTCAAATGGAATGCAGGTGATCTAAAAAAACAAATGCCATTGAAAAGTGAAAATTATGATAATTTAACTAGGTCGTCTCTTAAAAGTCCTATCGAATTGTTTGAGATATTTTGGAATGCGCCCCTTTTTCAGTATGTAGTAATGCAGAGTGAACAATATTCAAAAGCTGAAAGTTTTCTTAGCTGCCCTTCTTATATTAGGATACAGTTCATTACCCAGAAGAGACTGGTATTCGTGTTTGGACGGCAATTTGAAAAATATCGCGATTTCTAAAGCAATCTCTCGCAATAGGTTCTGGGAAACACTAAAGATTATCTATTTTGCTAACTCAAAATAACAAATTCGAAAAAGTGCAACCTCTCTTATAAAGCATTGCTTGCATGCCAAAAAACATCAAACACGTTGATGTGGACGAATTCATGATTCCGTACTATCACCACCACCACAGTTCCAAGCAGCCGATATGCCACGGCTTTCCTTCAAATTCTGGTTTTTGAATGTCGCTAGTGGTTACCTAATAAGTACAGAGCCTTATCAAGGAAAGGGCACGGGTGCTGATTTTGAGGATTTTGGTGTTGGGGCATCGGTTGTTTTAAATTCTACTACTAAATTGCAAGAAAATTATGAAGAACAGAAGTTTAGTTTTTACATAGACAACTTTTTCACAGAATTGCCCCTGCGAAGACGAATGAGCAAGATTGGTTATAATTGTACCGCTACTTTAAAACAAAAAAAAATTAATAAAAAATCTAGGGGCACCTTCTACTCATTTGTACACTCCAATGAAAATATAATCTTACTGTAGTGGAAAGACGTATTTTCCGTCAGAATAAAAATTAGAAGCACTAAGTGGTATTGGCAAATTGTGACTCATTTACTGTCAGCTTTACTTTCAAACGCTTGAATCTTACACAGGGAATGCAAAGATCAGAATCAGATTCTCCTCTAGTCTTTGTAAAAACTTCTTCGGTAGTCAAATATAATAGAGATGTGCTACACTATTCAAGGCAAATAAACTAAAATAGATGCAAGGTGTGCCACAAAAATTCAATTCGTAGTTGCAATGTTTGCCAAATGAAAGTGCATGCAATTAATTGTTTCAAGATATTTTACGAACGAACTAATTAGTAAGTTTTATATGTTTATACGTGTACTTACTATATATGTAGTAATATCTATTTAGTGTTCATGCCTAACAACAATAAAAATAAATAGTACTTGAAGTTCTTTATTAAGTGCACTTACAGTCAAGTTCCAAAATTGGAGAATTTGTATTTTCTATTATAACTCAAACTGAGTATGAGCAAAAGCAAGTTACACCGCCACACTTACACTCCGGCATGTTACTACATGGTAAAAACAATCAAAAAAACGCAAAATAAAAACTTTTGTCCAGAATGGTTTAACATCAGCACTACGAACCGAGTTTGCCATTTATTATTAATATTTTTAAGCGAACCAGAACTAAGGATTTTTCTAAATAATTGGTCTACATAATTTTCATTTCATTAGGAAGATTATTATACAGGGTGCGTTTTTTTAGATGTTTAGTAGAAAGTTGCAGGTAATTATGTGCTTAATAATACAGTCTAACCAAATTTTTTATTTAAGCTGTAATGTTTGAGTTATGACACAAGTTTATGTTTTTTCTAATGGAAATCATAGTCGGCCATGACTTTATAAAAAAGCCCTTTTTCAAATAAAGTAGTACCAAAACAATGTAATTAAAGTATTTAAGATATGCAAATAAAGCAGATTTAGATAAAAAAGGTACTTTACTTATAGGTGTAACTAAAAACTAAAAATGCTGCTAAAGTAGTAAGCTATGGAAACAATTAACAGATGCAAACGACAATTATTGACAAGTGCAAATCATTTAGCTTCTAATTAATGTTGATTGAGGTTTCGCAAATTATCAATATGAATTTTTCTGATTAAGAAAAGCGTGATATGATTGAGTGTTACATTTTGTGCCATAAAAATGCCGTACAAGCTGCACAACAGTATTTCGAATGGTATTTTGATCGTCGCCAGCCGTCTCTACCTACCTTTAAGAGACTCTATGATAATTTGGGAGAGTATGGTTCTTTCCGTAAACCAAAAAAGACTGCAAGAGGCATTAATGAAGAGGCAGAGGTAAACGTATTGGCACGTGTAATGCAAACTCCATCGATTTCAACCCGACAAATTGAAACGGAAGCAGGCACTTCACAACGTACTGCTGTACGAGTACTGAAAAAGCAATATTGAATATTGTACTTGGTTTACTAACATGTGTGAAGCTGACCCACAGTTTAGATTTAAAGTTTTGTGGACGGATGAAACACGATTTACAAACTGCGGCATGTTTAACAGACATAATGAACATTTATGGATGCAAGAAAATCCGCATCATGTTGAACAGAGGAGACCCCAAGTTAAGTTTGGATTTAATGTTTGGTGCGGTGTCATTGGTTTCTACAATTCTTGGTCCGTACATTTTTTTATGGTACATTAACTGGTGATCGTTATCTTCATTTTCAGCAGCACGATTTTGATAATATGTTAGATGAATTACCCCTACAAACACGTGGCATGCTCGAATGGTTTCAACACGATGGGGCACCACCACATAATCAGCTAACGCTACGAAATCATTTAAATGAAACATTCCCGAACTCATGGATAGGAAGAAACGCGCCGGTTGCGTGGCCACCTCGATCACCCGATCTGTCTGTTTTAGATTTTTATTTATGGGGAATGGTAAAAGATAGGGTATATCAAAAGTCGTACGACACAGTAGATGACCTTAGAGAAGCTGTACTAGAAGTTTTTGCTAATATTGATGGACGTTCCGTTAGAAAAGCAACAAATTCAGTTTTAAAAAGGTGTAACTTGTGCATTAATCATAATGGTGGACCCTTTAAACATCTTTAGTCTTAAATACTTCACATACTTTAATTACATTGTTTTGGTACTACTTTATTTATATCCTAATTTCTTTTATTGTTTCTTAATTTATCGTTTGTCATTCTCTGTTTATTAGTTTTTCAGGAATTATTTTTATTTAAAATTGTAAGTCCAACGAATAAATACTTGACACCAAAATATTTACGTTTATAATTTCGAAATTAAAGAGTATTAATAACTTGCTTGAATTTTATTATTAAACGCGATGCGCATTTATCAATTGTTTCCATAGCCTACTACTTGAACAGTTCAAAAATGAAAAGAAAAAAAGGTCATAATTTATTTATTTATAAAAATAACTATGTCAAGTGGTATATCGTTAGAATCGTTGAAAAAGGGTCTTTTTTATAGTCATGGCCGACTATGGTTTCCATTAGAAAAAACATAAACTTGTGTCATAACTCAAACATTACAGCTTAAATAAAAAATTCGGTTAGACTGTATTATTAAGCACATAATTACCTGCAACTTTCTCCTTTACACATCTTTTCTAAAGTCGATAATAACAGAGCCATAGGCACCGAACAAAATAACAAAAAAATTGTTTTTGCAAGATATCTAGTTAGCCATGCATTTTTTCCGAAAAACAAAAAGCTCATTAAATTGAGCTCGTAAAACTGCAATTCTTTCCCCATTTAATCGTCTCTCTATCTCCGCTAGTTTCCGAGATCCCCATACTAAACATCTAAAAAAAGTCACCCTGTATATAAAAAAATTAGAATAAAATGAAACAAAACACTGTGTAACAATAGATTTTGAAAGAAGTTTTGAGGACATCCTGTAGATTATAAATTAAACGATTCTTTTCTATACTAAGTATCTTTTGTTAGATTGTCACTACATCATTTCATTAGTTATATTTTGTTGACACATTTGTAAAAAATGCAGTAATTAAGCACAAAAATAATGGCGTTATAAATTTCACAAGCAATTGTCTTCTTGAGCAGCCATCTTAAATCGCTCTTTTCATTAATCTTACAAAAGTGTAAAAATGGAATTATTACAAAATTAAATCTCATTCTTACTAGATTTCCACAATATCTAAATGAAAATAGTTTCTCATATTTATAAAATTGCTCAAAAAACAATGTTTACCTTTGTATTTCAATATTACAAAACGCACGAAAATATTTTGAAACCAACATATTTTACTAGTTTTATGTTACAAGTGTAAAACCATGCCACTAATCCGCTATAAATTAGTACAAAATAGTAATCAAATAATTAAAACGTACACGTAGTACTACAAACACATTCAAACGCACTCGGGAGAGAAATCCAACAATAAAACCATAACGTTATTTCACATTCGGCTGCCTCCTACTAAAAACGCATCGAGCAAAACGCGTATTTAAAGCTCGTGCGACATGAAAACATTACATTTGTAATTGTCAGATAACAAAAACGTAGAGCGTTAGGAATGAAAAATAACGGCGTTTGTTAATTACTGTTGTAAATAATGCAAATCGGGACTTTTTCTGACGTGGTTCGTTCAATTTAAAAACGATTTGTTATATCCACCTCCCCCCTCGAACCCCCATTCACTGATGAAAACTCATCACCGCAAGCGCCGATATAATTTTTCGAACTGAATTGGAAGTGTCTATTGCATTCTTTAGAGAGAGGGCATCCGGAGGAATATTGGAACGCTCTCGTATTGAGCAAAAATATTCCTCGTTTATTAAAGATTAATTAGTTCGCGAACTTTCTCGCAAGTCCTTATAGAGTTCTCATCAGTTGATTTTTTCTTCACGTTTAATTTGTAAAAATATAAAAAAAATATCTTACCGAGAATTCTTCACACCATACTGAAAACCATTTAATATTGTTCAGTGTTTTTCCTTCGGGTAAAGTCAAGGTGACACCCTCTCTTCTATATCTCCTTATTACTTCTGGACTTCCGTTTTCATCCCTTAATCTGAAACCTCCAACGCCAGGAGTTCTCGAATTACCAGCGGTAAAATAGGCAGCTGAAAATTATGAAATATTAGCAATTTGCTGACGATGAGAGAAAGATGTTTTTTAGCCGGAAGTGGAGAGATTTTATCCCTGCATAAAAAGAGATAAAATACTTTTTTACTTCCTTTTAATACCTTATTGAAATTTTTAATGCTGCTTAATGAAAAGTTTTCGATCAAAATTTCTCTCTCTCTAAAATGATCAGTATGCATAGCAATGCATGCCGTCTTCCTTATAGTACTCTAGGACTTTGTTAATAATCTAGTCAAATTATTCCGGAATCCATCCAGACACAAGAAATTAGCATAAAGCTTAAACGTGCTGCATTATAATCGTACCAATAAGTACGTATTTGAAGAAAAGGTTAGGAGATGTAATTTTTAAGTAAAACAAAAGACTGCTGTCTGATTTTAATTCCATTTACACTTGCTTAGCATTTTGTATTCTAACTTAAATAATTGGATTACGATTTGTAAACAATTTAAATTCTGTTTTATCCCAATCGAATAATTAAGTTGAGAATAAAATTGTGAAAATTCGAATCGACATCTGATTTATAGGTTAATCATCAAAATTTTATTTTGATTCTTTTCTAAGCATATTAGATAAAAATTTGGACGAAATTTGCTTGTTTACAATAAAAAAGAAAACAATTAATTACAATTTTCATTTCTATGTATCTGTTTGTAAGTAGTTTAACTGTAGAAAGCTTGCAATTTTCTTTGCGTTAAAAGATCCAACTTTTCAGTTTCTCCACAGGTAGCACTTTATACATTTATGCATATTGCAATTAAATACAATAAAAGTAATGAGCCTTGGTATTATACTGTATTTATAGTATATATCATTGTTTTTATTGTTTTCTAGGAAATCTTCAGCAAATTCAATAATAATAAAATAAGTAATAAAGCAAACTAATAGATAAAACATTTTCATTATTAATCTAAAGAGTAATAAATCAAGATCGTAAAATGCAATAAACAACAATTATGTGCAATGTAAGTTAATTGATTTAAATCAAAGAAAATAATGTTGTCTTACTTCTTAGCATGATCATCTTGCTTCTTGCATTTATTATAATTATTTTACTGCAACTTCCAAAATTTTTTTAGTTTATAATACAGGCTATTAGCAAAAATACAAAATCAAGTGTTTCAAAAAATTTATTGAAAGAAAGTTTTTCCTTAATTCCACTCAAAACGTGTTTCCTCATATTTACATATCTTAGTCCGAGTCAACATTGAAGACCCATGTAAACAAATGTAAACACAAAGATGACACAACATTAATAGGAGATTTTGACAGTAAACAAATTTAGTCAATAAGAACAGATTAATTAACTCGAGATAAAAAATGAAAGCAGATACTTTTGCTACTGGGGCCGCTGGTAACAAAGAAAAGTAGACTCATCTTCCGTTTAATTGAGTTATTAGTGTTGTACATAAAACCAAAGAAATCTTTCTACATTGATCTTGCAGCAACAAAACAAACGAATAAAAAAAGTTTTGTCTAGTATTGTAAAGGACTATTTTAGAAGACAGCAAAGATGGGATTAGTACCACAGACATAATTCTGAGGACGTTTATAAATTCTCAGAGCTTTTCTAATTTTTCAAATAAAGAGTCTCAGAAGTTCCAGATAGCTGAGTATTTTCTAAATGCATTTCTGTGACCTGTTTCATGCTGATATTTAGTAATAGCCGATTGTAACAAAAAGCTTGATTTAGCATACGTTGTTTCAATTTACCTGTGTAATTAAATCAGTAAAGAAAAATGAGTCGTAAACTGCTTTTTTGCAAAAAAGTGAATGAAAAAAATTACTTAAAGTTTGTAAACCAAATATCTAGATTCCTGTGACTAGAAATTTAGACTTATTATGTTCTCATTCATGTAACAGTTCTGTGTACTTGCAACCATTAAAATGTATCACTCACTCCTTTCTGGTGAAGATATAACAATTCCGAAATACAACCCGAGGTTGCGATAGATAGTTAGATATTAGGGTCGTGAAAAGTCGCAAAGAGAGATATAAACTGCATATCTAAAGGGCAAATGTAATGAATTGTTTAGATTCGTTAATTGAGAGGACTTTGATGCGGTCAAACATTTTGCGCTTGTCGCCATTCAACCCGACCATAGAGGAAGACGGGTTCAAAAGTAAAGATTTATGTAACAAAAAATAACTTTTTCTTCTATTCAACCTTTTTGAAGAAAAAATGAGGTAAAATCGTAGATACATCTTCAATAATGCTTATATTGGATAGACTAGCTCTGAATTGGGCTGGCGTTTTGATATTATCAAATTTGCTTTTGATAGTTCAAATAAAAGGGCAGCTCTTCAGACGCTTAAAGAAAACTCCTCTCCAATTTTTTGATTTAGTAGGTAATTTTGACACAAACGAAAAGCTTCTCTGTATATCTTTTCAACTCCCTAAAGATGTATTACGTATTTGTACAACAATGTCTATCCAGATATGGGTTCAGATTTAGGTTTGGACAGACAACTTAACTTCCGGGCTTTTTAGTTCGTTTTGACTTTTGAATAAGTTAAGTTATTTAAATCAATAAAGTTTTTTATTAACAGTTAACAGACCTCTAAGTATTGCAGATTGGAAGATTTTTAATATTGTTGGGTGTAAGATGCAAGAGTGCAAAAATCTAAGGCTGCCTTGGGACTTATCAGTTTCCGAGACCGGTCCTACTCATGCAAGTGTTAGTTTTATATCTAGATTGGTTTGAAACCCTCAAAAGTGCTTAGAATAATCCCGCAAAGTTTTGGACGTAGTTGTTTCAGTAAGGTAGTGGTAAAGTTACTCGCAAAATGCAAAAAGATAAAATGGCATACTTGCTGTGATGATTTAATAACTGTCGAACATAAAAATCAAAAATACCAATACCAATACAAATAACTGGACAAAATTGGAAACACTCAAACTTATCTTCAAAGACCTTTCTCAAGATTTGTAGCTTGTCTTTATGTACGTAGGTGGATGTTTAATATTAAGTACTGATCAAAGAGGAATGAATGAATGAAACAAGATGATTATAACATTTTTAGTATCTTTAGTATATGAACTCGCAAGAACCTAAAGATCTACAAAACTTTCTTCGAATCTGCAAATATCCTCTGCAGAAGTCAATGCACTTACCTAAAAATCTACAGGTATTTGCAACTTCGCAAAAGTATCTGCTGGGCGCAAATACCAAAGATTTTACAGAAATGCGAGACTGCCAAAAATATTAGTCGGTGACATATCTTGCCACAATTCACTTTTCAGGCTCCTAAGGATCTCTAATAACATTTCAAAATCAAAAAACCAGATAGTAGCAAATTGATCCAAAATAAATGATAGCTATCTGATCATAATTGAAGTTGCATGAAGTTTTCGATGAGTATTTTGTTTGTTTATTTAAATTTTCTGTTTCTGTCTTCTTTGGCTTGAATAAGACTTACAATATTTGCATAGAATATTCTTTGTTTTCGTTTATCCATCTATTATCAGGTTTGTTACAACTGTCTGTATGTTGTACACAACACTCGATTTGTCTAGGTCTCTAAACCTCAAGACTTTTTCCACATTTTCTTTCCATTTCCGTGGTGATCTTCGTCGGTTTCTTCTCTCAGGTGGTAACCAATTATAGATTTTATTTGGTCAGCTATTGTAGTTCATATACTGGAGGTGACCATACCAGATTAATATTTTGCTTTTAATTGCATGGTTTTTCTCATGGTTTCGTTTTTAACATGTCCTAACCTTGAAATGCCATTACTGTTTTGCCAATAATCTAATTTCAAGGATATCAACTTTTTTTCCTCTTGTTTACTATGCACCTAGGTTTTCGAACCATACTGTCGATAATTGTTTTGTATATGTAGTTTTAGTTTAGCTTTTAGTTTTGTCACTCTATAAGACTGAGTTGAGTTGACGGATTGCTCGTTTTCCTTGCCGGATTTAATTTGCTATAGGTAAGTATTCTGTATCTTGCAATTTCTAACATCCAAATTCTTTTTATCGTTGTTACCCACTATCATACATTCCGTTTTCTTTACATTGTTAGTTTCCATTGTTTATACTCTTCTTTCAGTTTACGAAACATAATTATAATCATCTTTGCCTTCTGGAACTATGGCCTGGTCATCCGCAAACTGTCAGGTATACATAATATCTTCTCCCAATGGGATTTTTATATCTTGACATTTATTTTTCCAGTTTTGTAAGGTTGCTTCAAAGTAAATCTTGAAGAGATGCCAGAGAACAATCTTGGTTCAGTCTTTTGCTTACATAAATCTTGTCTAAAAGTTCCAGGTTTACTTTAACTAAGTTTTTTAGCAGCGTGTAGCTGAATCTTGTTAACTCCTCTGTTACTGTTACATTTCTGCAGCTTATTTAGTAGAACTGTATTGTAGACGTTTTATAGTTCTATGAATAAGTGCACTAATCTACCTCTTTCTAACTTTTTTATGGCCCCTTCCATTTATAATTCTTGCAGTAGACTTTACTCCCCTTTTTATGTATTGTACTTATAATTAATTTTCTCCATTCTGCTTGAGGATCACATCTATTTATTTATTATTATTATCAACATTATTATCAAAGAGTGACTATTTCTAGTAATAGCTACCAGGCGTTGATTTTATTCGATAATTATGTAGTTTCAGAAGTGAGGAAGTTTTTCGTTCTTCATCGTGTTTAGTCCGTACCCTGTTCAATATCTAACCCTTCCTGACTGATCAAAAGTCGAAAGCTGTAATTTCTGATGTCTGACTCGCTATGGTAAATCAGGGAGAGTTCCATCGCATAGAATGTAAGTAAATACCGATGAACAACGTTTTACTAAAATTTTCGGATTATCATCAATTTTCAGAATAGCCATATTTACGCCAACAAGGCCAAATTTTTGTTTTACTGTAGTATCAAAATGTATAGCACACAAGGAACATTCTCAATAAAGTGTTGCCTAGAGTTCCACTGCTTTGAAGATTTAATTTCGCCTAGAATCCTTTAAGTATTTAGAAACTAATTGTTTTCTCATACGAATCAAGTATGAATAGGATTTAACGGAAAAAAACCCACAAAAGGTTTCTCCCTCGATTAAATTCAAAACGAAACTGGTGATGCAACGACTAGAGTAATGATTTTCTTGACAAAAAGGGTCTTTGAAGAGGATTTTAAAGGTAGAATGGATATTTCTCTTGGATCATTAAGTAACTCTTCTGGTAGGTCGAAAAAGATCATGATGAATATTGCAAAAAGACAAAACGTCACAAAATTAGCATATTGCGCATTTAAATAGATTGGGTGACTCTTAATTAACTAAAACATAACGACAAAGATGTAGTTTTAATGTTGATACGGTGTAAGCTTGTTGATGGATGCCCAAAAGCTCATTTGGCAGAATGCCAGTATGGATTGGTAAAAAACGCAGGCAAAGGCAAATATTATTTATTCTGATAAGTACGTCATAGACCAAAATACAGGTCAAGCTGCCTGAAATGAAAACTTCGGCAAAAATATAGCAAAAGTGCAGCAAACAAAACTAAACTGAAAATGCCAACTTTGCATACGTGCTTTTTCAAGCAACAAGGACTAGCTACCACAAAATGACGTGCAATAAGTACGTATATGCTAGGAAAGATTGAAACTACAACTGAACCATAAGTGAAAATCAATTAATTATGTTTTGTAGAGTAGAATTATATTTTAAAAAAATGCTATAATTTAGTTTCTGTACTCAAAGATTAAACACATGAAAGGGACTAGAAAATCAGAATGGTACAGAGAACAAGAAAAACTGAGACAATTTGTCTGAAGATAGAAGACTGTAATATCAATAGGTTATTTTTCTTCTTTTCTATAATTCGTGCTTATTTATCAAATGCATCAGCGGCATTGAATTTTGGCATTTTCAAAAATCGATTTCTCAAACTGTAAATTGCTCATAACCCTTAAGATTGTTTTCTAATGGTGGTTTCTGATTACAATAAAAAGACAAAAGACTTCCAAATTTCGTTTTCACTAATGAATTAGGCTTGAAAAGCAAGACAGTACTGTGCTATTCCTATCGCTCTAGCTTTAATAATAACAGAAATATCCCATGAATACCTAGAAAATGAGACACACCGTACATGTAGAAGGAGATGATAAATGAGTAGATGCAAATAACTCACGTAAAACAACCCAGAGTGATACTGATTCGATTCCCTTGATATTAAAGTATAATATTGTGGTTTCCCTGGCTGTTCCCATATCGGGTTTGACTAGATTTCAATCGTTTTGGTTATGCTTATGTGGTAAGCCAGCCCGATCAAGTTTTATCAGGATTAAAAAGTCGAGAAGCGAACAAATAGCGATTTCAACTAAGTAAGTTGAATCAAAGCAAAAATTAGATTTTTTATCCGAAGGCAAGTGTGCTCATGGCTATCTTTATAATACGTGAGCGTATTTAAGTTTTTATACAGGGTGCCTAGGAAATGCATGTCAATATGCGTGTCTTCTAAATATCTCTTTCTGTTAAATAAATAATTAAATTTCGATTATAAACATCTGTAGAACACTAAACACTTTGTAGCAACAATAATGTTAAGGAAAAAACTGTTTAATAAGAAATCTGTTAGTTTCAAATTTCGTAAAAAAATTTATAGGTCATTAGGGATATTTCTGAACAGAGAATCTTGTGGTGGTACATATGTATATTGACATCGATTCGTAGCACCTTCATATGGTTCACAGCGCTTCATCAATAACATAAATATTTAAGGTCATCAAACATTAAGTTTGCATGTGATTATCATTCCATGAGATTGAGAGTGCACTCTGGGGCAACACAAAATCAGTGTTTGCAAATCATGTATAATGAAGAAATCATACATTCTATTCTATTCTACAAAATGTAAATGTCTTGTACAAAATTGAAGGCTAATAATTTTAAAACACTACACAAGAACATCTTGTTAATTAAGACATCGAATGACTTATTTCATTTCATTTATTGTATTTTAATTTATCAGTATAGGTCAAGTGAAAATATTTAATTTTATTTACACACATTGGATATTATGTCAACATTAGATTATAAATGAAAATGGGAATACAATTAATTAATGCAAATGAAAACATTTTTCATTAATTTGTTCATTAATCCCAATAAAACTTGATGACGGAGAAACCTGACAGAATTACATTCCACTGATGTGCTTGAGCAATGTCTCTTTTAACACCCACTCGTAGAAAGTAACGGGAGTGATAATAATAATAATAATTCCGTCCTTTATTCAATTATCTCTTAGATATTCTATTTTTTTGTTTAAGTGTAAATGAGATGTTGAAATTGTATAAACGGAAAATGAAACTCAAAAGACAGTCCTTGAAATGAAGAGAAACTCGAACCCTCGTCGACGACTCTCATGACTGTTTTAATATTTTAATGTAGATGGAATTCCTTTGGGTTTCTTATTTCCAGTTTTCTTGGTTTCCTCTTTTTTTAAATAACGGTGTCTGAATTTGATTTCTATATTCTAGTTTACTATTTGTTAATTGAAATAATTCTTAAGAGTATTAAATAATCTACAGATAGAACATAAAAATTCCTTTCTCTAGCATAAACAGATTTAAAAATTAAAGTCCTAGTTTTTATTTAATTATTTCGATGATCGATCTGTCAACTTGTCTGAAAAAGGGTAGGTTCACTTGTCTTAATTAAAATTCCCAAAAAATAAATCACTTTCGAAAATTAAAAATTCTTCATTTGAAAACTTGTTTTCAGACTTGCCCTTCTAATTTGACAAGCATAAAAAATATTCTTGACGTTAAAAGGTGAAATTTTAATCTATTAATAATGTTACACGTTTTTGCCGATGTGCTACTACTGGCCTTGGTTAGAAAGTTGAATTGTTTTCTAAAACTTCTACTTTTCATCATTTAAGATTTTATCTAAAATTGCGGTTTTGTGTGCGTGTATGTAGGAATGTGGGTTGAACAAAGGCTGCGCTATTACATAAGTAGCTTAGAATGAATTTTGAGGTTTCGTTTAGTGGGATTGTGGCACAATAATTAAAAGATAAACGAAACAAGACAATAAAGAAAAAAAACGTGCACGGTGCAAAATAGCGTGTTTATAGAGGTATTATAAATAAAGAGAGAATTAGAATTTATGAATAAAATATTTTATAATGAATGTATTTGTGCTTTTTTGTTTGCATCAGTGAGCATTGCGCTTTGTAATATCGCAATATAAAAATATAAAACGACAGCTGACATGCGAACATGGAAAACGTCAATTGAAATTTTATAATTTTGCAATATGAGAGTTTGTATGCCATGTTTAAAATGTTCGTTTTATGTACATTTTGTTTGTTTATGTGTTGGTTTTGTTCCAGCTTTTTCCTTTATTACAGTCGCTGTTTATTAAAATACTTCAGAATAGAATGGTAGAACTGTTAAATCTCTATTTGTTTACTCTAGTTGGCATTGTTGAGTTGTTTAAACACAACGGTGTTTGTTAATGTCGTTGTCATTATGGCATTTTAGGTTTAATATTTCTCGCTTGATAGAAATTTAGTTTTCATACGAGTTAAAATAATAAATGAACAATCTGACTTCTTGTAAATTCTGTATCTATAAAATACTACTGAATTTCAGAAAATTTAATATGAACAAAATTAATCATTTTGATCATTTGATTGCGAATTTTTTTCACATACTTGCTACTCTAAAAAAGTTCTAACGATATGAACATTTTCTATGAGACTTGTAACGTTATTTTTTGTATAACAAACCGTTCTTAATGTACTAGAGACTCCGTTCAAAATCGTCGCTATATTATAATTATTTGCAAAAATTCTAAAATTAAATGAAGAACGTATAAAAGTCATATAGGATTTTATATGCCTTTGATCAAAGAATTGCAAGAAGAAATAACCAGTAGCAAATCAATTATTGCATTGAGTATTAAAGGATTAACTAAATAGATTGATAAAATAACTTGATAAAATTATCAAGTTACAAAACCAGAACAGAGACTCTATGAAAGACGTCGACCAAATCGTCTCTTTTAAAGACTGTCAAAATTACGTATTTATAATCAAAAATTCGTTTTGCTTTGGATCAGTGTTAGTGCGCCATAAAGGCCAGGTAATCATTTGTCTAGAACTAGAAATAGATTTGGAAGTTATCACTACAAAAAAGAAATTAATTTCAGGTATTTCATCACTCCAGGCTTCCATCCTGAGATCTAATGACGTCTTAAAAACAATAAAATTACATTCAAATACGTAGTAATACCCTTTCAGATTGTTTGCCTGTTGGCAAGAATCTTCAATCTGTCTCATTTCTTCAGAATACAAGGGCACTAAAGATATTAGTCTAGTAAGTTGTTATCCACCGCTGAGAACCTTCTCTTTCATCACTGATACTTTCATGGAGCTCAAAGGTAAAAATAAAGCAACACATTACAGTAACAATAGGCAACTGTGCCCTATCTTAGAAGCAAATCTAATAGTTCCTTTCTTATCTGTTGCTCTCAATTTGACATCCGACCCTACATATTCTGGTTAATAAAGTCAAAATGCGAGTTGTAGAAATTAATTCCAGAATCAAGTAAGACCATAACATGCACCATTCAGGTTGATGAGACTGTAATTTTGTTCATTGTCTTTCCTTCACGTTCAAAAAGGCAACTCAATATTCTAATAAGCTTTGAGAGTTAAATATTTCTTTGTCCTGCGTATTAAACTTTGAACTATCCGGTTCTCAAATAATCCAACCACTTATTATCAATGTGGTGGATTTCTTTGAGTCAGGATTGTCTAAAGTTTAACACGCAGCAAACAAATTGAACATGCAGCAAAACTCTTCTGTAAACAACACTTTTTATTCGTCATTTTTCCAGTTGTGATTAGACGCAATAAAATTCGTTGAAGATGTTTTTTCTTTCAATTTAGGTACCAACTATTACGGTGGTATAAATCTTGAATTTGATCCCAGACTCAAAAAATGTCTTCCCGATTCTAAGCACGAATTACAAACGTCGATTAAATATAGCTTTGCTATTTTTGTGTCATTTACAATTTGCAAAGTTATGGGAGACAGATGTCGTCATCGTTACACCACACGGGCTGGTCGTTGAAGATGTATGTAGGTATATTCTTTTTATTTGAGTTGTTCCAATACCAAAGTTTCAGTATTTTAGTCCCGTCGTTCATATATTCAAGAACGTCCAGATATTTGATCTGATTTTTCAATCGTTAAAGAGAGTAAGGACTACAAGGTGGTTTTACCTTAATGAGTTTAAAGGTATTTAGTTGCTGGTTAGTTTTGTAAAGGTTTGGCGAGAAAAATTCATTTTGCTATTTGGCAACATCAAAATATGCAGTAAGGAGAGATTTCTATTCTTTTAATCTTATGAAAGTAGAAAAGACCTCATTCCTTCATGGTGGGGTTTATAGGTGGTGCAAATTCTTTATGTGAACTTATTGTTTTCTTCTTTGGCTAACGGTTATATGTAACGCTCAAAAATGGCTATCAACAAGCGGAAAATATCTTAAACGTAATCTCTCTATTCTTATTTATATGGGTTAACTGTAAGGGAATCTCAAAAAATCTGGCCTCAAGAATATTTCTTTTTTTTTAGCAGACGAAAATTAGACAGATAATTAAATAGAAAGTACTAACGTTGACTTAAACATATTTTTACTTGTGTTAGAAAAACCTGCCTTATTGTTCGTGCTATAAATAAATCTGAATTCGTTAGATGGGGTGAATATTCCAAACATGAGTAGACGTTTGAAAAATCTTTGTTTATATTTTATATGATATATGTGAGATGGCCCTACTTATTAAGAGATTTCCATCTCTTTTGCCAAAATTAAAGTTAATTGCCCGATGGTACCAATTCTAAAAGAAATTACCTTTTTGCTTGTTTTATTTTTTTCCAAGGGTCATTCTAAATTAGTTTAAGGAATTTATAATTTATTCAGTTTTCATAGTTTTTTGTTCAGAACGGATTGGGGCTTTATTTATTAGATCTGCCAAAGTAAGCTTGAAACTTGTGGTTATTAGTTTCTAATATGGTCTTAGACAGTTTAAATTAATTGAATAAGGAAGTTGATTCCTAGTAAATTAAAAAAAGTCGGCTCAATGCTGCAACTGTCAGCAAAGTTACTAAGTCGATTGTGTTTGGTAAGAAGAGTAACAAGAGCTTTAGAATGTTTTTCGTCAAGAGAAAGCAAGAATGGAAACTTAAGACCAATTTTTTTAGTCTCTTGGGAACCAAGAAAAATCCGCTCGACGTTGCAATTGTCAGCAAAGTTACTGAATTGACTGTGCTTGGCAAGGAGAGCAGCAAGAGCTTTGAAATGTTTTTTGCCAAGAGAAAACAAGACTGAAAACCTAAGACAAGATTTTTCAGTCTTTTGTGAACCAAAAAATCTGCTCAATGTTGCAACTGTCAGCACAGTTACTGACCTAACTGTGTTTGGTAAGGAGAGCAACAAGAATTTTGGAAAGTTTTTCGCCAAGAGAAAACAAGAATGAAAACTTAAGACAAAACTTTTCAGTCTTTTGCATACCAAAAACTCTGCTCAATATTGCAATTGTCAGCAAAACTACTGAATTGACGGTGTTTGGCAAGGAGAGCAACAAGAGCTTCGAAATGTCTTTTGTTAAGAGAAAGTAAGAATGGAAACTTAAGACAAAACTTTTCAGTCTCTTGTGAACCAAGACAGTATACATCACAGTCGGGATTAAGTCTACATTATTAAATAAACTAAAATGTCCTAACATGCATCATTTCAAGTACAGGGTGCCCAAGGTTTATTAAAAATTTCTTATTTTTTGAATATCTCGGTAACAAAGCGCGATATTGAAATGATATTTTTACGGTTATTATCCTCAAAATTGTTACTAGGGGTGGAGACAGATAGATACTTAACAAATAAAATATCTTACGCCAAAGAAAAATACGAGTACTTAGATAATCTGATTAACTTTACTAATCTACACTCAATCTAGCAGAGAAAGTTCCCCGTGCAACTTTTTTGCAAGATGCGTCATTTTTGAGAAAAATAAAATTTTGGATTTTAGGCCTTAATTCTGAATTATTTTTTTTATATCTTGAAAACTATATTTTGTTTAGCAATCTTAGGATCCACCTGCAGATTGTAACGAGAAAAACAAGAAGAAAAAAGTTGGAAAGTATCTTTACCTTAAGTATGGCGCAAGAGGCAATAGTTAAAAAAAATATAAATCCCAATTAAAAAAAATTAAAAACAAATGCAAAAAATTGTGTTTATGAAAAAAAAACATTTTTGAAGATTGAAATGTGTCACAAACATAATTTGTAAACACTCAAGAAAACACCATTTAATGCATGCTTAACAAAGTAATGAACGAATATTGAGAAACATACTCAAAACATTGAATTTTTTTTGCGTGGTTCAAGACGTATTTAAACCTTGAGAAAAGCATGCAAGAGTAAATAATTTATGTTGTCCAATGCAGACAGTCTTTTGTTACAGTTTTAAATCTCCATAAACATCAAGCATCAAAGTACAAATTATATTTAAGTGTAGTGGTATTTTGCTAGTTAGACCTGTTCTAATATTCATTTAGTTCTTGCCTTTTTTTTGCATTTGGTTTCTCAACTAAAAGTGCACCATAACAGTTGTTTATTTATAAACCGTTTTTATTGCAATATCAACTTGTAAAAACAGATATATTTCTATCATTAATTTAAAAATATATCTAGAAAGAATTCCAAAACAATTTTTTTCATTTACAAATTTAAGAAGTCTTACATTTACGCTAATTAAAAACCAGAAATAACCGTTAAAATTCTTCAAGTAATTTTATATCAATACAAATAGAAATAAACAAATTAATTAATTTACATAATACATACCTGGACCTTGACCATCATAAGTGAAATCTTTTAAATGCAATGTCCTAGCATCAACGGCATAAACTTCACCAGAAACGCCATGATGAAATTCGCTTAGTTTTCCTATAAATTTTCCTAAATACGCACTGTACGCCGTGTGAAATGTCCCTGTAACAAAAAGAAATAAATAAATAAATAAATAATGTAACAGTTATAATTTAGTTATAGAGGAAATAAAATACAGAAAAGATTAATTGTGGTTATGTAAAATATCAGGTAACATTTTTATAATATGTAATGTGCCTGAAGGATGCATTTAAGTTGTTTTTATAGATGGTTTTTTTCTTGTTTGATCTTTTTATAGAAGACACTGCATGTTTCTATGTGTATTTATTATAGTCTTTTGCAGACGATAAAATATTAACTGTTGCAAAACCACCGTATGAATTTAATGGGCTACTAATTATTATAATTATTGAGAATTTGTTAACTGATGTTCAGTAATAATATCTCTCTTTTATTTTTTTATAGTTTTTAATGAAAATCTAAACTAAAATTTTGCAATTAATGTGATTGTATAACATAAAGGAACTTTTCAAAAGTTACAGAACGTTACAATATTTTGATTTTTTACGTGTAGGAGAGTCACAAGGTAGTATCCATAGGCTCTTTGTTATGTGTAAATCTTAAAAGTTAAAATTATCTACTTCAGATCTTTTCTTTTCAATGCAATTTCTATCCTCACATATCCAAAAAGGAAAAATTCTAAAAGATAACGTGGAGATGAAGGATTTTATTGAGTGAAATGCAACTTGATTTATACGAAGAATAAAAAGACGCATGAATAGTTCTCAAAAAAAGAGAAACAAGCCACCAAAAAAGAGGTTCAACTAGCTATCTTAAGCTTTGAATCAGGAATGCTACATTCCGGAAATCACTACCAAAGTTAGAAAATAGATATATGGACCACGGCATCTCCTACATACACGTTTGACAGTAAAAAGTTTCACTTTGTAGAAAAAATTGCCTTCTTGTGTTTAACTAGCAGATAAAATCCAGCAGTCTGTTCTTATCAGCTTCATCAACACAACTAGAACAATTAAATGTGAAATTCGATTTTGTATAAGGCTTCTAGAAATCATCCAAGTTTAATAACTAAATACTACATATAAACTGTTTATTTCAATGCCCTTTTTAGTATTTGGTGTGATATCCCGGTTTCTCAACGAGAGCCTGGAGTCTGGTTGGCATTGAATCGGCAAGCTTTTGTGTAATAAATCATTTTTGTAGGAGATTTTGTGTTTTCGAATATTTGTGTCCAACAAAGCCCACAGATTTTCAATGACGTTCATGTCAGATGACTGCGCCGGCGATGACATCAAATGGATGCAGTGCCATATAAGCCAGGACTACACAAGTCCCGACTTGTGCTTGGGATCGTTGTTTTGATAAAACCGGAATTTTTCGCGTATACCCAGTTTTTTGGCACTTTGCAGCAAATTGTGTTTGAGTATGGTAAGGTACATACTTTTGTCGATCATCCCCTCAATAAATTCCAAATTCCCCCCGCCGGCTGCAGACATACAGGCCCAAACCATCACATTACCGCCGCCATGCTTCACAGTAGCTTTGAGGTTTTCTTTGTTTAGTTCAATATTTGGTTGTCGCCAGACGTAGAACATGCCGTCGGATCCAAGAATGTTGAATTTGGACTCGTCGGAGAAAAGTTCCAAAAGTCAGATTTCTTGCAGACATGTTCCTTAGCAAAGGCAAGTCGGCTCTGTTGATGTCTCTTGTTTAAGAATGGCTTTTTGCGTGCTACTCGGCCATTAAAGTTGTGCGCCCGAAGCACGCGGCGAACGGTTTCAGCATTGCATGACTTTGCTAATTCATACTGGACTTTAGCAGCCAGTTTGGGAGCTGATAACTTCGGATTTGCTTTGATTTTAGGGACAATGTATCGTTCGTCAGACGTGTTGAAAATTTTGTTTGGTGCACTTCTGCTCTTATCTTTCACCCGATTCTGGTGTATGAAGCGCTCGATGATATGCTGCACTGTAGAGACAATCAAATAGACTATTTGAGCAATTGTTGTACGACGACCCATTTTTATAAATTCCGCTTCTGATACTGACGTTTGCTTTGATCAGACTAAAAATTGGTTACAACTACTTGCGATCGTAACTAAAAAAGGCAGTGTAGACAAAATACCGATAAAAGGCGCGATAATCTGTCAGTGATCGACTTCCCCACCACAAACACAAATGTCGGAAACCACAGCTGCTTACACTAATTACATCAGGATTATATTACGTCTGTCAACAAATACAAAGCGGGAAAAACACACATAGGCTGTTGATCAAGGAGATTTCAGTTTACATCTGCTTGTACACTAAACAATCAAGTAGTATTACACGGAATAAAGATAAACTTTGATAAGTTTTGTTGCCACGATTTCAAACGCCTTTTAAATCTATAGTGTCACACTTTTTTCTTATGGTCACCGCAGCGAAGGAGATATATTTTTATAATATTTTGATAGAAATCCAAATTTATAATATTTCTATACAAATTTAGTGAGACAATCTGAGTTCTATCAGCTAGACAAGGGCTTTTCTCTAAAGAGACCACCACAGTGACAAAACTAACAGTTCCAAATACGAAACGTTCTGCAAAAGCAAAATTGATTACTAACTGCATAAAAGAGATGTGTTCAATGGAATTACATTGTACAACAGATTGCATGATTAGGTTGACTATGCTTCAAACAAATTTAACTTTCCTAACTTGAATGACATATGCAACCATTAAACAAGTCACTGGCACATTTCTTACTAGGTCGTTCTCTAAATTAGGAAGTACTTTGCAATGAACTTAACCTGTTGTTTTAATATAATGCAACAATAAGGAAAGAAGTACGAGAAACAATACAATACAAGCCTAAAGCTAGTAGATCATTGGAAGAAATTGTAAATTCTAGCATGAATACCTATAAGTGAAAGTGTATTGAATGATTTCTTTTTCCCTTTGGTTCTTATTTTGATTAACACAGGTTTCTGCGCATCATCTACTAGATACTAGTCGTTAGACAGGATCAAAACAAAATAATCAAAAAGAACCAACAGTTGTTCTACATCTTCAAAATTGATTTACTCAAGCTTATAGACTATAACCAAAACATTTGCATGAATATAAACTTGGATTTCATATTAATTTAAGTTGGATGTTAAGCAAGCTAAACAGGTTTATTTTCAAATGCGTTAGTTGTGTTCTAACTCGCTTGTGGTAATTTGGGCAGAGTATTCAATTTTTACTTTCTAGCTTTGTTAAGTCGTGGTATCACTAATTTGAAGCTTTTAGAAGTGCAATGGTTTCTTGTAAGGATTATACTAGCAGTATTAGTTACTATCACGACTATCCAAGTTCCATTGGGAATGATTTTTCTCTATTCTCTGTTTTACCAGTGATACTCAAAAACTCAATTTTGGTTAGAGTCTTAATTATACTGAATGAGAACATCTATTTTAGATAGACCAGGTTTCAATTAACCATTAACTTTAACATTCTCAATTTCTATCAGCGCTTATCCACCGTTTATAATTTCAACCGAACTGAGGGCAAATACTATAAATGTGATTCTGTCAATTAAAAAATTAAAAATCTTCTCAAATTGTACTTATGCTCTGCACTGTCATCAAGTGTCTCTTTTGCGATACAAACTTTCTCGGTTCTCAATTTTTAATTAATTGGGCATACTATTCGCGACCTACAAAATGCGTAAGATGTTTCTTAAGAATCAGTAGTAGATCCTATACTTTTCAGTACGAATCAGTAATGGCTGCGATAGTTTATTACGTGCTAATTTGAATTTGAATTTCAATTTTTCAAATAATACATTAATAACAGTTATGTTAAATAACGAATTCAATCTAGAATTAATGTTGCAAGCGCTTTTGACTAAACCAATCTATTCCAATGAATTCAAATAAAAGAATCAAGGGTACTGATTAATCTTGAAAGCGGGAGATAAATTTTGCACTTAAATAGAAATATTAGCATTACACCTATAATATTAAAACGATATTGCTAATCCATTTTATTTAGTTTATAATTTTTCTCAATTATAACTATTACAGTAACTTGAAATAGTTATAACGTAACTTAAAGGTCTAATGATTTAAGTCAGAAATAAAAAATAATATTTAGGTTATATGTTAAGCACTAAACAATCAAGTTTCTTCTAACTATAAATTATTATAATTAATAGTGCATGTTATGCATATGTACATCGTTAAATGAAGATATTTAAATATTAAGATGAAAAAGTTAAAAACCCCATAACATTCTTAGCTTCTGTAAAGCAAAAGCAAGGAGATGGCAATATAAGAGAAATAATAAAACTTTCATCATCAATAATTAAATCAGACAAATCAACTGGCAAAACAGAAAAATAAAAAAAGAAATTCCCACTATCACGTTTTATATTGTCATTGGAACATTTAAAATAAAAAACCAAAAAGTCAATTTCACCGAATGTAATCCACCGATACCGATTGGAAAGTGATTTATTTACATCTCGGTCGATTTTTATAACAGTACTGCTGATATAATATAAACTAAAAATAAAATTTCAAAGCTTTATTTTTGAACTTAGCCACGTTTTTATTAAACCCATTTTTTATATGTACTACTTTATTTACTTCCATCTCTCAATTTTTCTTGAATATTACTTTTTTCTTTCAAATTTCAATGCTATACATTTTATATGCAGTATGTATGAAACTTCACAAACACAATTTTGGTGTGAGTGATATCTACGAATGTATATTTCAAATGTCACCGATGCAGAAATTTCTAAACGGTTTCCATTTTAAAATAGAACAAGCATGAAATGGTGAAAACTGAATTTCTGTTATTTCAAAATAGAGGATTTAGTTGTATTCTGAGTAAACCTTAAGAATTGCTTCATTTTTCTAAATAAAACATGCACTAAATAGTGCAACTATAAAATTCCTTTGCATAACTAAAACCGTGTGATGTTGGAAACTCAGCCGCGGGTAAAGATTTCAAAGGGAACTTTACAATAAAAACAATGCCGTACAAAAGCTTTTGAATTAGTGATGCATTATTCACACAAAAAAAGTTGTACCAGACTTGAAAATAGCGCTGCCAACTATTGATTTACCTAAATTGAATGGCGTCGAAGAAACTTGTTCAAATGCCAAGATTTGCACTGAATGAGAACAAAAAATTCGGTCCTAAATCACGTTTACCACTAACATATATTGATAATGAGATATTCTGGTGGAAGCAACACAAAGATATTCCACGACAAAAAATTATTTTAAATTATTCAATTAATCAGACACCTACAAATTTATTAATATCAGTTATACTAGAAGAATGAAAGCCTTCTGCTATTTTTATGCTATGTTGAAATTTCATAACAATAAAGTCGGTTAGAAATTTTTCATTTTTATAGTAATTTAATGTATTCTGTTTGTCTACAATCTACGCGCGTCACTAATATTTATCACGCTGCTGTGTTATAATAAAACTTGCAAGAAAGTGGCTCCGACGAGACGGAGGTAACCAAGACCTAACTCTAGATCTTGAGCTATGTATTTTTACACATACAAAAACAATCTTTTATTATCATATCAAGTTTTAAGTTCTTATGTTTTCCTTAAGTGTTCTTTTTTAAATGCCTTCTAGTAAATGTTTCTCAAGACATTTTCTATGCTTTGCGTAAAATTATTTTGTAAGAATGAATTTCCTTCATGTACATTAATCTTTTTCACTATACTTATAGCTGGCCATTCAGTATGGCTTCCTTTTAAAATATTTCAAAAAATACCGATATGCTATACTAAAGAATCTAGAAACTTTCACCTGAATTTCGAAAATATCTGTATTTTGGAGAAAGAAAGAAATCAGATCTAAATGAAACTTTAATGTTAGAGGCTGTGGAAGTAAATCCAAACTTTGGTGATTTCATACAGCTTTAAATTGTTATTATCCTGAAATTTATGGTGACTGTAAGGTTCTGCATTTTTATAGGAAGTAAAATTGGAAATCGTTTCTAGACATCAAAAGGCGGAAATTTTGAATCTTGGAAAATATATAACGTTAAATCAAAACGGAACTTAATTCGTTTCACATCCGAAATGATTATTTTATAAGATTTCAGCTCGTTATAACCCCATAACCCCAAAATGCATTCCGTCTGGAGACATCGATGTAAGGTGATTTCAAAGCTCAAACTACTGAAATTCTGTATCATGGAGAAAAAATTGAATAAAAACCTTTTTGTATAATTAGCTTGAAGGAGGGGAGTCTATATGTTGATTTAAATGTGTGTAATGCCAAAAATGAATTATCATTTGGAAACATCGAGATAGAAATCTTTATGAAGCATCAAATCATTAAAAGTTTTTATAAGAAATTGTGAAAGAAAATCTAGACCGCTGATTGCAGTATGTGGTGACTTCATCTGGAAAAGGCCAAATAGAGACTGCTGTATAAAGTAGTAAAACGTTGAAACTTTATATTTGGAAGAAATTGCAAAGGCAAGTTCTGAAAACTGAGTTTTTAAGTTTTCAAATTGCCATTGAACATTGCCGTATGATGATTATGATATAATAATAATGTCCAGGCGGACATCTTCTACAAATATTACAAATTCTGAGTCTTGAAAAAAAGGGAGATTAGATGCAACTGTAATCTCGTCTTGATGCAATAAAACATTAAAGTTTAGTATCTCAGGAGAGGGAGAAAAACTATTAAAATACAACTTTTTGGAGTGGAAACGAATTCGTGCAACTTCTAACTTGTACAATCTCATCCAATTCTGCTTAATAATATCAACATGGTTTGTAGCCAAATGTTGAGATTCTAAAGCAGCAAGATTACAGTTTTGTTCAACTACGAATATTACGGTTTAAAAAGCATTCTTTTAGTAGCAGGAAGTTATTGCCTGGATATTGGCACAAGAATATCGAAGCCATATTAGTGGCCAAAGAGGTTTTCAGCTGCACAACGTAAAATATAAGTTATCCCAAAGAATCAAAACCTTGCAAAAGGTTTTGGAGACAGAAGGACGTAATCCTAAATATGGCCAAAACCTTGGGAAACGTTTTAGGAGTGGAATGATATATTCCCTCAATGTCACCATCACCTTCAAAAATGTTTTGGAAATAAAAGGACGTGATTTCTATATTTGAAAGTTATGTGTAAAATCGTAGAAAAAACTTTCAAGCTACTACAACCCAAGAACGACTTGTATAGTAATAAGAAAATCAAAAGCAAAATGGAAACTTTTTGCTGGAAATGTCAGTTTCGTGCACTTACAAATTGTCGTTATTCTGAAATGATCCATATGATTTTGATGTGCAGGGCTGAAATGGATGAATTTGTTGCAATGTGGGTTTTCATAGAAATTGAAACGTTTTATGCCTTAATAAAGAAAGGAAAACGCATCCAACAAAAATCATATCGTTAAAAATTGTGAGAAAAGTCCACAGAATACGAATTTCGCAATTTTTAAATAGTGGTACCTAGCTAGATACATTTCAGCAAAACGTTACACAATTGTGACTTTAAAATATAAAGAAATGGTATCAAAATGGAGCCGTTATGTTAAAAAAGTAGGTCAGTCTTCAAAATTGGCAATATATTGCAATTTCAAGTTGTTATAACTCGAGAACGACTTGAAAATTACCAAAAGCAAATGCAGTGTGGAAGAATCGTGGTGGGTTTTTTAAATTTTCCATTTTCGAAAAAAATCAAAACAAAAAAAAGACATTTTGCTGAAATTGTAAGTAAAAGTCCGAAATTTGATAGTTTAATACGATTGGAAATTGTTATCACTCGGCTATTTTGGTTTAAACATTTTTTAAGATATCAAAACGTTTCAACACACAGTATCTTGGGAAAGAAAAGAAATCAAACTGAAATCAGACTCCTTTTATTAAAAATTATGGAAAAAAGTCCAAAAATAGTGGAGCTTGCTCAGTTTTGTATTGTAATTGCTAATGTTGATACATTGTCCATAATAAGTAGCAACCAAAGATTTTGTGTGTAGAAGAGTCAAATTTCGAAAATTCTTCCAAGATAGCAAATCCTGGTAACGTATAGATTTAAAAATAAAAAAAGTAAGACCTGAAATAGATTCTCTACGCTAGAAATTAGAGAATAAAGCCGAAACAGTGGCGCATACTTACCTATAATGCGTTTCATTTACATGTAATGATCGCTGCGAATAGTGTCAGGAAAAGGTGGAGAAGCTTTTGTTCAATGTCAAATTGCTTTCATTTAAGAACGCCTGTCGATAAGTATGTGGTGACCAAAACACCTTTTTTCTAATAAATCTAAGCAGAAAGAGGGAGATTAGTTCAATCTGGGATCCTTTTATACAAATTGCAGGGACATTGGCAGTTCAAAATGATAGTAGTTTCATAAGCTACAATTCTTCGTACGTAATAATTCCTCATATAATAGCAATTCCTCGCAAGTAATATACGTATAAACCAAGAAAGTGTTGTTACCAACAGAGGATTAAAATAAGTTTAATTATTATGACGCATATTCCAGATGACAGCACACGATATTATAACTAAGCAAAATAGAAAAGTGGAGACGGAAATCTTTTCAAGGCATCAAAATGCAAAGATTGTGAAAAGACAGAAAGCAGAACTATAATTATTCTTATTAAAAAATTGAGGAGTAATGTTTCAAAGATTTAGTATAATCTCGAATTATAACCAGCAGATGGTTCAACAAATCAAAATGCAGACGTTTTCGAAGCACCAAGAAGCTAACATCCCTCGCCTTGGAGAAAGTTTGGAATCGCAGTAAAATATCTTTATTTGGTACAAGTTTCGGAAGAAAGAAGAAATTTGGGTTTTATTCGATAGCATAACATTAGGCCGACTTCAATGAAATTAAGGTACATAGCTTGAATCATCATCAAAAGAAGAAAAATCAACCTTAATTTAAGAAATTCTCTATGTTTACAATTTAATTGTTATAATTTAGCAACGACCTCATATCTGTTAATAAACAAAACAGGTGCCATCTAGAGGAATCGAGGTAAACCCTAAAAACAGAAGAAAATTGAATCAAAATGAAAAATTCTGAATTTCTATAGCTCATGAATCGACGATTTGATTTTGATGTGTGTTTGTTTCCGAAAAAATAGATCTGTATGGAATTTTCCTTTTTGAGAATTATGAAGAGAACTTCAAAAATTTACAATTTCATTTGGTGCTCAATTGTAAATTGAGAATGTTTCAGATGATTTCAACAAACTCAAAGAAGAGATGTTTTTTGAAACTTTCTTGTTTTTCAAAGGAAGTAAGTCAGGCCAAAATGAGATTCCTTTCTTGGAAGTTGTGGACGTGTCTAAGATATACTGATTGTGTTGGCTGCTATGTGATGGAAGTGTTTAATGTCAAAAAACAAATGTTATCTAAACGGGAAATTCACCAAAATTCTTTTACTTTAGAAGTATTTTCAAAAACACTACGTGTATTGTATTTGAATAATTAATTGAAACGTTGGGAAGGGTCCGTTTTAGGTATGAACTAATTGAGCATGGCATTGCTTGTCGAAATTAATGCTCGTCATACTTTAAAGCAATTAATTATTGAGTCGACCTCGTATAAGCAATGTTTCAGTGTATAGCGTTACCGTATAAAAAGTAATTAACCATAAAAAGATCAAATTATTACAAATAAATAATTTATGCATATTATCATTATTGTATTTCAGGTAACACGATCCACCTCTGTGTTCATCGTCGATTTGAAAGCGTACCAACAAACTGGTAAGTCCGTTTTGGAATTCACTAATCGATTTTTGCTTTTATTTCTAATTCCACGAATTAAACGGATTAAAACCGTGCGCCTGTTTTAATAAAAACTGGTCAATTTGGTTGATTGCAAAATGCTCATAGAACGAATGAATAAATTTCACTTTTTTATCATTGTTTTTCACATTTTTCTCGGCTATTGTTTTGTTTTCGCATTGTAACAATCTGCGGTTTAATACATAAAGGCATCAAGAGGAGTGGAAATTTCATTTGAAACATTTTTTAGAATAATTAAAAGTTTTTTTATGATTATAAATTAATATGGATTGTATAATTATTCTCTAATTAATTTAATTTATGATTTTGCACTTTCCTTGTAAATGAAAAATATTTTTATGTTGACTCAAAACGAGTATGCAATCTGCATTATGTAATGAGCTAAAATTAGCTGAATTTAATATATGAAGTATTAGTTTATTACTTATTAGTTGTTTTAAAATAGATTAGCCTTGAAATGCACCTTCTATTGTCAGTGATCTAAAGGTTGTCCTAGTTCTTACTGTTTTTTTAATCATACCTTGAATACTTGATCCGTTTATCAATGCAATAATATAACCTAAATTTTATTCTTCAAGCTTTACTTATCTCCTTAATAGACAGTACGTTCCTTTCATATTTTTTTTAGTTTTAATATTTTCGTTTAAATCATTTAAATTACAAATTTAAACTGTAAACGTAGACCTTGAAAGAAATACGAGATGGGGGAAAACAAGAGAATTTAAAAATAACAACAGATCTTCATTATTTACAATACAAACCATTTTCTACTAATGGAAGTCAAAGATTAGTTACACTCCACTGTTTGTTCTTTTGTTTTATGGTGATTCTGACCTTTTTAAATTCTGAGTAGTTTTAAATTTAATTCGCACTCTTGTCATAATTTAATTAATTCATAACAGATAATAAGTAATTATATATGTTACAAAATGTTCATATTCAAACAGCGAAACGATTTTATTGTTATTTTGTTAAGTAATAAAAATGAAGAACCTATTGCTTACGATTCAATTGCGTTTATATCTAAAGATAATAAAATTTGATTGATTGCCTGATTTCGTGATGTGCGGGCTAGTCTCTATTTAGGTAAGCTGTCAGTTTTTCATTCATGAGGCCAAAGAATAATTTTTTTGTTTACACCCTGTATACTCTTGAGAACGCTTACGCTTATCAAGGTATCTATTTCTAAAACAGATGTACTTTTTTTTAAACATGATGCAAATGTCTCATTCTTGAACAGTTTTAGAACCGTAAAAGACGAAATTGGACTTTATTTTTCGTTTGACAAAAAACTCCTGGTGGACCATATCAGGTTTTAGAGGATATTCTCAGACAGCTTGGAACAAGAGGTTGTTGCATTATGAGCAAGGATTCTCTTAGTATGCAAATATTATAATTAAAATTGAAGCTAGTTCCAATCTATAATTACAGGTTCTGTCTAGTATGATGATAATCTAAATATCTTTGTTAATTCATTTTGGAATAAGGTTCATTTGTATTATCTTGGCTCAAATTTTGAGATACTTTTCATTTTTTGATTAGATTTAGATTACTGACGATTCTCTTCGTTAAAGCCGAAAAAGTGTAACTTGACATTTTGGTGGAGACACCTGGTACATGTTGCATGAAAAACCACCCTATATTTTGCATAATTAGGTTTTGGAATCGAATCAGTATTTAGTCAACTTTTACAAGCTTCACAACTTTATCTATTATTCTACTCAATTTGTTCAATACATTTTCTCTTTCTTTCCCTAAGGGAGCGTTTTTCACAGGTAAGATTTCCTAGTCTCGACAGTTTTTTTATCGATTCCCTAAAACAAACGTACATCCTTGAATTTATACAAGTGAGATAAGCTTTTGTATATTAATCAACGTTATGGTTACTTTGCTAGTTACAGATTAATCAAGTGCAAGGGTTGTTTTTGCTGCATGTTAGCAATTTGTGTAGCTTACAAAACTAATGTTTTGCAAGACTGGCGAGACTTAACCAAGTCTAAGTCTTAGTCTTGATATCAAGAATCTTGCCTAATTCAATTCTGTGTCTCAATTGCGCATGTATTAATTAAAGAAACGTATTTACAATCTTGGCAATTGCTGCGCTTCTTAGAATGACACAAATAATATTAAACGTTGATCTTGACATTGATATCAATACAAAAGTCAAGCTAACATATCAAGAGACCTTCTGATAAGTAATCCTTAACGTTGTTTCAATAAATGTCTCCAATTTGTATTTATAAGCTTAAAGGATATCACCCATCCTTTATGAGATCTCTACTTATTAATATTCAAGCGATCAGCAAATTTACATCAAATAGTCCATTGAAAGCTATCAAGAATTTTGGTTATGGTTTTCATTTTTTTGATGCTATTCTAGATAAAGGTCGATTCCAAACTAGAAGATCTTTGCCAGGATTTTAGGGTCAGAAAAATTAGAACAGATTCTGAATGCTATATAGTGTATAAGGAGTGTAATAAGATTATTGGCCTTTCTTAACATACATCTGGCCATTTCTGCTCTAAACGCTTTCTTTAAGATTTTGTGAGGACACACTGCATATTTTTTGAAATTTTATGTAGCAAAGTTGTTAAATTTAACAGAATACTAGCAATAGTTATAGAGAAAATTCAGAACAAGCTTAAGATTTTTGTTTAAGTTATTTTTTCTTAGTATGGTGTTGAAATTATCTTAAAAGGTTTTCCACCTTGGGGAGTAATCATTGCAGACAACATTTATTTTCAAACTGAGCCCTGTAAGAATTATAAATCTCTTCCTTCTTGTCAGTTAAATATCCACACGTAGAATCTGCAATCTCGATCAGCATTCAAAGAGCATCTACATTATCTCTAAAAAGGTTACTTGCCATTTCCACTGTTGACTACATCAGATTTTAATTTGAAAGAAAAATAATATACTGTATTTCTCGTATCATATCAAAAAACAATTTATTTTAATCTGTGCAAAACTCCCGTTTTCAGGTTTTTCCCCGTTACCATTTAAAATCCAATATATTTAAATATTTATGGATCAATGCGTTTTCGGATCGATCTTAACGCCTCTTTCAAAAGCGATTGCTTAGATTAATGTATGTAAAGTGGCAATAAACTTCAACAGATGCGATATTTAAATTCTGAAAGTAGCTAATCTTGTTCGTTTCCTGTGCACGTATATTATTTTTTTCGCCTCTAGTACTAGTGTATGTTATATGGTGCGTTCTTGCTATGTTTGGCCTTCAAAATGTTATTTCGCCTAATTTAGGTTACAAGAAAAGAAATTGCCGATTAGTTCAAGTAAAAGTTTTAAATATAACCAAAATTCCATAATTTAGAAACTGGTTTTTGCTTAACTTCTTTCCTATGTAGAAAGTATTTTTTTTCCTGTTGTTTTGTGTGCGTTTGTAAATTCCTTTCGCGTCATGTTTTAGTTATTACAAGAAGGAAATGTGGTTGTCAGAATTGTTTTTATTGTTTGATTAATTAATTAATATTTTTATCAAATAAAAATTTGACTTCCAAGGTGTTTTCCTAGTAGAGATGATGCTTTATGGCAACTTTTAAATGCTAATACTTGTTTACCTTCAAATAAAGAAAAATTTCTATCAACATTAACTTTATTGTCATATTGTTGCTATATATAAGTGAGGTATGATGCAGGAAATAATTAAATTATTCAAACTTAGATTGATCCATATGTAATTTTTGAAATGTCAATAAATGTCATTTACATTAGTTGGGACATCCAAAATTTTGTGTGAAAATTAAAATGTTAATCTTTAGCATTTGAATTTGACTACTAAACTATTAAAATTAAATTAGAAAGGTTAAATGATTTGATGAAATAAAATAATTGCAAATTGCATTTAGAATTCTAGAAACGAAAATAAAAGATTTAATTGCCCAACTTTATGATACTGCACGTACTTGTTCTCTCTGATACTAAAAAGGTTAAAATGCAACCCGCTACCGCGCTTTTGCAAACGTGATCTCGGAGAAAAGCGAGTATAATTTCAGTTAATTAATTAATTAATTAATTTCGATTCTGCCTCTGGTTAGTTTTCTATTTTGCCAACCAAAAGAAATTAGAAATGGAAGAGTAAAGAGGGAAATATTCAAAGGAACCGTAAAAACTTTTATAACTCATCATAACATAAAAGTTGATGTTAAAATTTTAAGCTTTTATAACGCTGGAAATTAAGTTGTGTGAGCTCTCTTAGATTTTAAAATATAAAAAAGGGAAGAAGGCACGTGGTTTACGAGGAGTTAAAAGTCTGTTTTTACTTCCTTCAGCTTTTAAAACACGATCTCTAGAGAAAACTCCGTACATTACTCTGTCGTATTTGGTTCGGTATTGCACGCGACAATGTTTTTGACATATCCGATGTGTCGGAACAGCTGAATTGCAAATGCGAATCTTTTTGCTTTGTCTGGAAGAAAATTGCAAGAGCTCTTTGAAAGTTTCATACAAATAACTGAAATGAAACATCTTGCAGAAGCTGTACAAATACAATTTTGAAAATTAAAAACTGTGACATATTTTACACATTGTATAATTTATAACAGTCTTGTAGTTAATTCTGTATTCATTACTTTCTAATATTTATTATTTCTGGTTCATGTATCTAAAGTAATTCCCTATGGACCCTTTAATTAAAAGAAGAGGATCAAAGTTATACGTGCACTTAAAAAACTAAACTTACTTTTCGTTTGGGTATGTTAGTCTCCTATACGACCTACATCTTAGATAATATCCTCAAACGAAAGTGGCATTTTCTGTGTCTACGGGAGTAATATTAAGGGACTAAAAACTATTTTAGGAACTATCAGACTATTTACCATACTTGATAAAATTCTGATACATAGACATCCAACAGTAGGAATCACAATTGGATTTTCGATAGATATGGAAATGAAACTCAGGAATATGTCTGCAGACTCAGCAAAACCAGTCCTTTATCATTTCAGGTTTCGCTGTTCGAGGTGACGGAAAAATGGCAAAAGTCTGCTTGTAAAGGTTCTCTTCTCAAAAACGGTAAGAGATCAGCAAGTCGCGTTTGCAGGTTTATAAATAGGATATCATACTTTTTTCTCACGCAAAAGTTTTTCGGTGGAAAACAAAAAGCGATAACTGATTCCGATATTACTATAGGACTTCTTTGTTATAAATGATAATTAATGACTTTACGTTTTAGACATGTTTGGACGATTTTCTACTGTTTTCTTGTTAGGATATTTGAGAACGTTCCCAATTATCTGTTGTCCTTTTGGATGCTTTCTTTCACTCTTTCAAATTGTGCAGTTTCATTAGAAGTTTTCGGATTTTGCTGATTCGCCCATACTTGGCTTTGCGTTTCTCATTATTTCTATCCATTTTCACTTGATTTTCTTGATCAGTTATGAGTCTTCACATGAGTTCTACCTACCAAAGGTTTTTAGACTTTCGTTCTTCAATATTGACTGACGATCTATAATATCCCTAATTTACTGTTTGATCCATCAGCCTTATTTGCTATAGTTTGAGTTTTAGTTATCAAAGCGAGTAACTGACTAGATTGACTTGAGTATTTAAGTCCTGCTTGCTTTGTTAATTGGATTGGAAATACATAAGACATCCATCAAGTGTTCATGTTTTTGTTACTCAATGGTCTAGAGTACATCAGAAACTATCTTAACATGATAGCCAGAAAGTTACTAATTCTTGCTCAGTTTGTGCTACCATTTAAGATAGAATATTGTGTTATTTCGGGCGCTACTTGTAAAACTGGTGTAACACATTGTAATTAACACTGCTATGCATTAACAATTGCGAAGTGAACCAATTACATCTTGTGACTGACTGATGCTGGTTACCACATATTTTGACTAAAATAAGCTCTTGCAGTTGCAAAAGCATTACTGTGATGTCACTACAGATTGCGATAATAGTTAAAAAAGTTAAAGAGCAGCAGGACAGTAGAAGTAATAGGGTCAATGATGTAAATGCTATGCTTATATCCATCTAAGGAGGAATACATTGTCATTATGCGGAATCCTTTCGATTACAGAGGACCTGTTAGGTTTCCAGATTGAGGTTCAAACGGACTCTTTTCATAGTTTGAGAACGTTGCTGTAAACTTCAGAAAATACTAAATGAAAGATATTCTGTGATATAGTGAAATCCTTCACAACAATGAAAACACTGATTTTTCAAAGAAACTAGATTCAGGTGTACCTTTGAGGAACCAGAACTTGTAGATGATGTACTTCAAGTTGCAACCAAGCACATCTTTTAATTAGGTCTGAAGCAATATTTTAGATAAAATAAATTCTCAACTAACACTTTTAGCATAAGTTGCGTGCTTGCGTACCTGTAATGACGTCTGTGTTTGATTATAATACAGTTACACTAAGAAAGAGATTGTTTACATTTTGAGTTTGAAAAACTAACCAATTTAGAAATTCAAGAAACGGCTTCATTGACTTGAAAAGCTTGATAGGTCTAAAAGGCCGGTTAAGATTCTGTCTACTCGAAAGACCTGCGACTCGCATGCCCTTCTGTGGCAATGCGCCGGAGTATCTTATTATGAGTGATAATTCCAAGATGTCAAAATACAAAAGCCAAGCGTTTCAAGATGGTTAAGCGGTTTCGATTTTTGGTCAGTTAGTTCTTTTGGACTATGGGGCTGTTCTAGCCGATTGAATATTTTGGGTTTTACCAAAACTGTGAAATGGCGTTTTCGGATGACATCAGAACAATGTGGATCTATCCAGACATTCTTTTCTACAAAACAACAATTATTGGATTTATTACTGTCATAGAATATTAGAAAAGCACTCAATTTCTGATGTGATTAGAACTTCTTTAGTATTTTGATTGATACGAAATTCGTCCAAAGTATTTTGCTGAGCTTCGATCTTTCTCTTTCAAGAGAATGATGTGGGTAGATGTTGGTATCTTTTGAAACGAACTAAGCAAAAGCATAATAGTATGCTTAGTTTTAGAAACGTAAGCCAAACTAGAACATTTTTAATATTAACAAAGTGCAAAATAACTAAGACAATGGAAAAAACACCAGGTGATAGCAGGTTGATGTGTTGCAGCTTTCTTTGCTGTTGGATTTAATTTCCAAAGCGCATTTAGAAAAAAATCCAAAAGACCATTTGGGAAGCTGTAGCATATTTTCTGAAAACGTAAAGTTATAGAGAATACTAGGTGCAGCATTGACACACCCATTTCCGAAAAGCCAAGAAGGTTTATGTAATACAATCACTTTCTACAGAAACTATCTTTTGATGATTTCCATTGACACAACTCTTCAAGCTACCTGAAGTGGTATTTTAGACGTAAAATTAGGTTATGTACAAAGTATTAGTTTACAAGTTTTTAGAAAACGAATTTGCACCAATTCTAAAAACGTCTTTAATTAAACTTTCCACCTAGAAGTCCGTTTTCTAAAACTAACAAGATTTGTTGGGGATTCCCTACAAAATTAACAAACTTTAACTATATGGGATAAATAATAAAATTTTGAGTTAAGTCGAGAAGATTTATACTCCAAGTTTTTGTCCATGTACTAATAAAACGTCGATATTTTCATCACGTGCACAAGTTATAGACCTTGAAACTTTAGCTAGGATGAACCAGAGGGATGTTCACCGAATACGGTGACAAAATTCCAAGATAAGGTAGACAGAGCAGACACCTTACGAAAGTTAAGAAATTTTACTTTCTACATAATAACTCACCGAAGAATCTGAAATAAGAACGAGATAACCTAATTTCCACCATTAATAAACCGATTGTGTCATCATCAATATCGATTATAGAATGTACTAATCATTATAATGATAATAAAAAATGTTGAATATTTTATTATTACTAACTCGGTTGTTTAAAATTGGAAATTAGCAACATAATAAATCTTGCAATAATTTTATTTGTGATTTAACTCGAAATATTAGTTAACCAAATATAGTAAAACTAAACACACACACTACATGAATGTCGGTTGGCCGGTCGGATTTGACATTAAATATTTTTATGTCATGGCTATAGGAAAGTGTTAAAGGTAAACGCACTTTTATGTAGAACTACATATTAGGTGCAAGAGATCGTAAACGATTAGCGGTAATTTAGCTTGATACTTTCGTGTTTACCTTAATCTCAAGTCATCAAATTAGTGATTAATATTGGTTATTTTATATATTCTTGTGAGTTTTAAATATTTGAGCTTAAGCTTTCCTTTTTTATTTGACATGATTCTATCAAAATTGACTAAATCGTTAAGAACTAAATTATGAAGTTATGAATTGCAAAAGTGATAATTTTTAATACCCAGTTAGAAAACAGCTAGGCCAGTAGGCTGCCTTGGGGTGGAATTAACAAATATGAAATTCCAATTCTGAACACATCAAGAAACGCAAACGTTATTTAATCTTTAGGAGCAAATCCTGCAAGGTCATATCACCCTTACAATAACAAGGCTATAAACTTGATCTTAATCTTACAAATTAAAAATTATACAAACATTTTTATTTTATTCTCTGACATATTCATAGGTGGAATACTATTATTAATTGAACAAAAGCTGAGTCATTGTAACTTGTAATACAATTAATCAAATTCAGGTAGTGCAAATTTAGATCAACAAACAGTGTGAGAGGAAAATGAAAGATCAATGTGTTCACATGGAAACGTTTCGGGCATATCGACATTGACACGATTTGGAAATTTAATAGTAGTCCAACTCAACAATTTACAAAATGTTTTAGCAATTGAAATGAATTGTTAATGCTTAAATATGTGTTATTTTGAAACGATTAGCTTGTTTCTTTACTATAATGGAATAATGTAGTTTAAATTGGTAGGCAAAGCTATTAGTCGGTCTGAACTTTTGACTTGAAATGTAAACAACATTTATATCTATCCTAAATAGGTATGCTTCTTGCAGGTTGTTGTAGGTATTTTAGGGTCCGCTATTAACTGTTTGTTACAATTTTCGAATCCATTCAGTTACATAGGGCAACTTCAGAGTATCTCAGCTGTTTAATTTGGCAGATATCTTGTTAGTTTAGCAGGGGAAACTTTAACTAAATTTGGATTAGGTTAATTAGGTTGAGCAAAGCTTTCTATTTCTCTGAAACATGCTGGTTCTGTCAAAAGAATTTTTCTTTCTTTTCTGGCAAACATTTTGTCTGACCTTTATATAGAGACCCATAGGTTAGTACCAAAACATAAATAGAAAAGAATCTCTGTAGAGCAGAACGTGTAAACAAGCAGTTAAGAAAACATTGAATTCGTTACCACATTACCACTATGAGTAAATACTATATGAAGAAAATCAATTTTAAAAAATGAATTGACTGTAAAAACAGTTTTTGCTTGACGAGTAAGAATTATTTCCTTCATCAAAGCAAAATAAACAATTCTACACTAATTCGCCAAAACGGTAAATAACACGAATGACCTGATAGTCCAGTTGGTGGAGGGAAAGCCGGCCGTAACGTGTTAAAATTCTGTTTGGGGCCAAATATGTTTAATATGTGCTGAATTCTTGGAAGAATTAAATTGCTCAGATAAAGCATTAAATAGTTATTATACCATATACATAGCCGAAATGACACAAATCATACTTTACTACTATTGAAATCTTCTTCTTTTAATTTTTTTAACGTTCCTTACGTAACTACGCGCGCAATCTAGGAGTAGTCTTCCTATTTGCATCAAAAGTGAAGTCAAATCATGGTCGCTTTTGCTTTTCTTAAAGAAGGAGCAGTGCTGACTCTGAGTCTCTTTATCCAGATGGAGTTGTATTGCTAAATTTCTAGAAACCCAAGGAAGTGGAATGTAAATGGAATTGCTTTTTATTTTGGGGGGATATTGGTGATGTTAAAGATGGCGGTGGAAGCGACTTGGGTGGTGAAAGCTAATGAGGATAACGATGGATAATATTATAGAGGGACACTGGTACGGCTAATGGTTAAGCGGCAAGCTTGGTGTAAGTATTGGGATGACGTTGGTTGATGAGTTGTTGGTTGTTGGGTCAAGTTTAACTACCACCACTACATTCCACGCTGCCAGTTGCCGCAAATTCATTAATTCCTTCGCCTGCAGAGCGGTGCAACAAGAATAGTAAATATTCCAGCCTGAATTTGTGCACTCTTATACAAAGCTTGCCTACATTGGAATTTCTGGTAGAATGGGAAGACACGGAAAATGACGGACCGACAGAACTCGGAGAAATACAACTAATGACTTCACCACAAACAACTGATCATGACTGCTTTAGTGTCTTGTCTGAGAATAATCTCTTTATTGAATAGTTGCACCAAGTTTTCAGCATGCTTTGCTTGCTGGAATTTATCTGCTCTTTCTGTGAAACAAAGCGGCATAGCTTGAAGATACACGCCTTAAATGCGTTCACATCTAGAAGACTCACTTAGTTCCTGCGTGGTTTCCCTTAAAAGTGTAGAAGAATGCTTAAACAATAATATCCACGGATTTGGTTACCCCCTTTCCTACGATTATCTTCACCACATCATAAAGGATCTAGTTGAAGAAGAGCCTCCAAGAGAGAAAGCTAATTATAGTGTCTCCCCTTTTCTTTTCTGGCTATGACCATAGACGATTTTGATTTGCCGCAGTCTTCGGTTATCAATAATTGGCATAATACGCATAAAAAACTTTTTTAGAGCCTAAACGGAAACGATTCAGAATTACATTTGTCTACTATATTATTAGTAGACCTTTAAATGTTTTGATGAACTTTAGCTAGCTACAATTTACATGCAAATAGAAGATGGCTGCATCAGTAAAGCTTTAACAAGATTATCTGTTAGCTTCCATTTCTAAACCTTGTTGCAAATACTACTCAGAATTTTTCCCAGTTTGCTGTATTACTTCTAACGGATACTACGTGTTAGATAAAGAAGAAAAAAAAATTAATCATGAAGCATGTAAAGCTATTGAGATCCTAATTGATTTTGAAAGAGAAGAATACTGCAAATAAAATACAGATATCTCTTTCCATGAAGCTACAATACGGTTAACTGCCTGGAGAAGCTGCAATCGAGACTGTAGTTTGTTAATAAAATTGATCTTTCTTCTAGAATTTTTAAAAAAAATATTGATTTATCGCACATTGACCATTTCTTAGCTTACCTCTCATCATGCAGAGCGGTACCTTCAAAATATCAGATTAAGATAACCTTGGTCTTTCAGTATCAGTATGGCGATGAACTGATGCTGATTTTTTGAATTCTTTTACAGTTTCGAGCGTGAACATATTTGCTTTCCTGTGTGACCTACGTGTCAAGGTATGCAAGTGTAGATGATTTTTTACATTTCATTGAATTTTATTGGATGTAAAAAACCTGGCCTGATTTTCATCAGTGTATTTTTCATTTACTTAGATTTTCGCTTTGGTAGCGGTGAGAGAAAACGACTGAGATGATAACTATAGAAACCTAAAATAAAAATTGCTGCGTACATAGAAATGCATTTTGGGGCTCGACATATTAGATAGAAAACCACATCAGGAAAAAGATAAAAAATTCAGATAATCAATAACTTCCTACCTTATAAAATCAGAAAACATGCACTTAACAAGATGGAGCAAATTGTCATTTACAGAAAAGTAATTTCTTGAGCTGACTGACCTTCAGTAACCTTAGTTAGACCCGAGTCTCAGTATTTCTAAAAACACGCCAGAAAGCAAATTGAGATATTACTAAAAGGGTAGAAGGAAATTAAGATCAGATTCGCCTTGAAGCCGCTCAATTTGAATTATTTCCATAAAACTTGTTTCCGGTTTACAGAAGTAAAGAATCGTTGTAGATTATAGGAAGTTCAATGAATGAATCATTAAATACTAAAACAATTTCGAAGATTCAGTTTGTTACTAATTTGCAAAACAAGACGATCACCAAAACAATTAGATAAAGTTCAAATACTCTTATATAAACTTAAATAAAATTCCTTTCTGTGTAATTAATGCATACTTTAGTTTAATAGTGTTAAACAACCAGTTATTTTGTTAATCTGTTTGCTTCATTAGTACTTTACATACCTTTCTATCTATTTAAAATACTACAGCAGTGTTAAACATTATTTATTTATTATTACCAGGAATTTCAAAAATAATCTAATACTAATAATGTCAAAGTGAAACTTCCTAAAATATTTGACAAATACACACAGGTAAATGTCGCGTTTGCAGTAATTTCCAGAAAAAAGGAAGTAGATGGATTCCACCTTATACTAAAATAAATACAAGAAAAAATTATACACACACCTATAAATTAACTTTTTAATTCTGTATATTTAAATTTAGAGTTCCCCTTCACATCTGTTACAAGTGAAAGTTGCAAAGTTGCATCTTTGATACACCTTTTGATACATGGGTTTGTGTAATAAATATTAGCTATTTATAACGCCCCAGGATACCTTTGTTCATTGAATATTCAACATTTTATTGATACAATAAAATTATTTCATGTAAGCATTAGGTTATTATTATTATTGTAATAATTGTACTTTAATTTATCCGACGACCTTGTACTACTACTCGTATATGAAATTGTTTCTGTTTTATTATCATTCGTAAGAAAACCTTGATTTCATAGTCGATATATATATAAATTTTAAAAAGGAACGTCATACATAAATATTTTTGTGTGCCTTCGTGATTTCTAAAAATTGTTGTTTTAAAAAATAAAAACAGAAGGAAAAATAACAAAACTTTCACTTAAGACATAACACAATTAAAGAACATTACAATTACCATTATTTCTCAACAAAAAGACAAATAACAGCAAAAAAATATATTCAAATGTTATTATTGTCATTTGTTACATAATGTGGGTATTTAATCATAAACGCGACCTGCATGTTTGCAATATTAAAAGAAAAAAAAGTGCAAAATTGATAATAATAGTACATCCAACCTCACAGAGATTGTATCGTGGATATTAATGCGTTGTGGTACCTCCTTGAATTTAATATCTTAAAAATGATGTTACATAAGAAACTTAATTATAAATTTCTATGATAAATGTGATTCAATAGCGTGTAAAGCTTTTTTACCAATTTTTTAATTGTTGAGAAAACGAAAAATCTGTTTAGCTTTTAATTACTTTATTATAAATAAGCCGTTTGAGAAAGTTAAAAAAATAGTTGTTTATTTTTATTGCTAAAGTAAAATTGTAAGAAATAAACTTTCGGTTTTCTGTCTGATCGTGCATTGAAGTCTCCAATGGTATTTCGATCTTTAAAGATCTTGTAAGGTGTAAAACTGTTTATTTACTATAACTAATCTTTAATGTGATGTTACACTTGTTTAAAAGCTGCAATTTTTAAATATTGTTAATACGATGGAGTCGAGCTTTTCAAGGAGATTTCAATGCTGCATTAGCAAACATGCTGTGGGAAAGATTTATATTAGGAATTTCTCTTTCCAATCCTAGCTTTAGAATGATGAGGCCAATGAAATACTGACACCTATAAAGACGATAAGAGTATAATACATGCAGAAATATTTGTAAAATTAGTTTCAAGGCACTTTTTCCAAGTTAGGTATGTTAATTCCTTCGAGGGAAAAGGTGTTTGCTTTTCAATCAAAAATGGTTTGAATCTACATTGCAGACGACTGTATTTTTGGTTCAAATTTGTTAAAAAAAGAAACTCCTAATTTAGTTTAATCAAATATAGACTAGTTTTCACTAAGAATTAGAAGCTTGCAAAAAAAACATCAAGTTGAAACGATATAGTCTCATTAGTTAAAGAAATTAGGCTAGTTTAGGAAGTTCTGAAATAATGAAAATAAACCAATTAAAACAATGTGAAACAAAAAAAAAGAAAAAAAATAGTAATGACTAAAATGGGTCTTTTAAAAGGCTCATGAACAAACATGTGTTTTTTAGAACTTTCAGACAGCTGCTTCTATCAAGGCACAGTGGTCAATGCTTACATAATTTTATTATTATCATTAGTTTTTGGGGTAGACTCTGTTTAAATTCACAGGACTAGCTTGTGATAGTATCTGATGTGCATATGAACAGTCAAGAAAGTTTGCATTCCTAACCAAAATGTCTTTTTAAGTTTCTAGTATAAAACTGTTTCTAGATAATTATAGAGGCAGTAGAAGACTGTTTGATGCATGATATAAAAGGCAAGAAAAACAGCTCTAAATTTAATATCGTTAAGAAATTCTTTCGTAATAAAACAAATAAGAAAATACCAGACTGAGGGAATTACCGTAACGTTGGTTTTTGTTACCTTTGGAGTATTGTAGTGAAGAAACAGTATCTTGAAAATCATCTTGAGTGTTCAATAAATGATGAAGAAACCCATATGAGACTAGAACCAGGCCGTTGTATCTTCTACAGTATATCTAAAACAGCCTTAAAGCAACCACTTGCAAAAGAGGGTACGTCCTAACTAAGACAATCTTGATTGCTTATCGATAGAACATATGTATCATGAATTCCAGCAGGTGACAAATTTGGGCCATAATAGGATTATACACTGGATACTGCAAAATGCTTAGTATATGGAGGACAAGACATTTAGCATTTTTTATGCAGAAACGTTTTGGGACACGTTCTTAAATCTAGAGAACATTGTTATCATCACTTGAGCACGGTATTCTATTTTGTTGTAAGTTCAGGACTTGCGTGGACGTAAATATTATTGGCTGTTCTATACTGATTCTGGTACTACAATCCGTGAACGAATGAGGTATCTGGATATTATAGATGTTAGAAATCTTATGTTCCTGACATTTGAAATATTTTTACTACTAACTTAGGTTTTTTTGAAACAAGACACAATGCCTATTTTTATCTTAGCAACTATTCTTTCGAGATCTCAATTCTTCTAGCATGTTCTTGATTAAAGAGAAACAGATAGAAAGCACTCATAATTTCAAAATCCAAACTCATATGAATATTGATCTCAATTTTGCCATAATCTTTGTCTTGGTATTTAACTCAAGACCAAGTAATTCTTGCCTTAATATTGAGCAACTTGATTCCAACATCAAAAGAAAATCTGTGTATATGTATGTATACAACATAAGACTTTTTTCTTAAATAAATCTTCAAGTAATGTAAGTGATCTCAGCTAAAAATTGTTAATAAAATTTTGGAAACTACTTTTTCGTGATCTCAATTGCTTTTTTATATTTTTGATCAAGGAACACAGCTCAATATACTTAAATAAATTTTATTTAGGCTCTAAATTTTTGCAATAATCTCTATGCCTTGGTCTTTAACCCAAGACCAAGACTGGTATGATTCTTGGCCTTGACATTGAGCACCTTGGTTCTAACATCAAGAGACTTGAGAAAAACCTTTGTATTCGTAAACAAATTCCTAAATAATGAAACTGATCTCAGCAAGAAATTAGCTGTCATTGAACGCTTATATCTTGGAAGCTAATTTCTCGTGATCTCGATTGCTTTTTATACTTAGAAAAATTGTATTTCGGTGACAAATCTTTTCAATAATCTCTACGGCTTTGTTTCCAACACAAGACCAAGACTAGTTTAAATTTTGGCATTGACTTTAAGCATCTTGGCCCTAACATCAAAAGACTTGGGGAAAGAACCTTCGCAGTCCTAAGCAAGTTCCTAAATCTCAGTTACAAATTAGTTGCCAATGAAAGCTTTCTATCTTGGAAATTACTTTTCCGGGATCTCAACTGCTCTTTTATATTTCTGATCAAGGAACACAGATCAATATAGTTAAATCACACTTTTGCAAAACCAGAAAAACAAACACAGGGAACTAAAGATCTTGAAGTCCAAACGGATTTAAACGTTGATCTTAGTTTTCTATAATCTCCAAATCTTGATCTTTAACACAAGAAATTAAATTTTAGTGTTGGCAAGTATCTTGATGTTGACATCACAAGACATGAGGGAAAATTTCAAAGTAATAAGAATAGAAATTAATTGTGACTGGTGTCAATTTCAAATTTTAACGATGTCTTTTGTTGGTTAAATGTTTATGGAAAAATAGGCAAACAATTGGTCTTTTTAGGAAAAACTTAATAGTCATCATCCTAACAAAAGGCCGGCTTATGCAAATGATAGAGTAAAACAGACCACGGAACAACTAGTTTCACCAGAAATACGATCATCACATTTGACATGATACCAAATATTGACTGAATGTTTTGGACAAAAAAAATTTTGTTTTAAGCTTTAGTTGATTGTTTGCTAATTTCATTTTCAACAGAATTAATGACTTGGAGGATATTTTCCAGTTTTACAAAAAGTATCCATTTAGTAATTCTAAAGATCAACGGATAGATTGTTTCAAATTTGTTCTTCCAGAAGAACCATTGGAAGATTAACGTAAAGACTGTTTACTTTAACTTCAACTTTAAGATAAGAAATGATAGAGTGTAATGTGCAACTGAAGTTCGTGATAACTTGAGATATACTATTGACTGTCTAAACAATTGATAGAAGTGAGGTAAACACGATCTGTCAAGATAAGGTGTGAACAAAAACAAAATCTTTAAGAGTTTTGTTTCATTTTTCCAAAATTAGACTTTATAAAAATACACCACGATCAACCCGGAAAGATGTAACTGAGTGATAAACAGAAATGATAGCTACATCAAAGCTTTCGTCTTTTATACCCTACATAGATTGGATTTACCCTTGATTATTCATTACTTGGCATGAAGCATGCTAAAATAGAAAGTTTAGTAAAACCAATCACGATTAAAAACTGTATTATTAGTGTTCTGACTTAGCATCGGTAGATGTTAATTTTAATATAAGTTACAATTAATAATTTAAGTAGAACCAACGAATTTTGAAAAACTTTCTGTGCAGAAAATATCCAAGAATGTGTCACTCTTATATTAGCTATTACAGGCAAAGACCAAAAGTTTCTGTGAGTCTTAGTATTACTCCTTTCAGACCAGTCTAGATTTTGAAAACTCAAAGGAAGATATTTATATTATGAATAAGATCGTTCCATAGTTGCCTATAAAATAAATTTCTAAGCATGGAAATGATCATAGATTGCAGACAAAAAAAGAAAATTTAAAACCAAAACCAATATTCTTGGTAATTCTTGAGAGTCTTGGTTTTGACTTGTTCGATTTTATTCTTGGTTTTGCTAAGTAATCCAAACCTTCAGCATAGTCTCTTTTTAATTTTCGAGATAAAATTCTATTTGTGATTAGGTTTTTTTCTATACAATACACCGTGTCCACATTTCGATGCTCACTATTGGGATCTCGGAAATTGTAAGAGATACAAAGTCGGTTAAATTAGAAAAGATATAGCTATTTTGGAGATCAGTTTACTTATGCTTTTGTTTTTTTTTTCAAAAAAATTTAGGATTTACTAGATATTTGCTAAAAATGAAATTATCTTATCTTTTTTAAAGCGAAATATCTCAAGAACGAGCAAAGATAGAGAAGTACAGCAAAGAGGGTGTTTTAGAGAATTTACTCCGAAACACGAAAAAAATATTTTCGCAATTTTCTTTTGTTTTACTTTGGTGGTGAAATGTAAATCCAATGTTTTTCTAATGAAACGCCTACTTGATTTCCATATTACTGAACTGCACGCCAGTGTGCCATGACATCTAACAGACAAAGTCGTGGAGTTTTATCAAAGAAATTCATTTGCTATGCAAAAATTGTTAAAACAAAATAAATACGCTTTTATGGGGCATTCGTTGCTATCTGTGAATGCTCTTAAAAGCGTCTTTCCTTTTGTTTTAGCAATTGTTACATAACAAATGTAATTTATCTGACAAAAATTAATGATTTTCATATGTTTAAAGCCATAGCACACTAAGTGGGAAATGCTTTTTATTTAAAAAAGATAATTTCGTTTTTAGCAAATATCTAGTAAGCCGTGAACTTTTTTCAAAAAGCAGAAGCATAAGTAAACTGATCTCCAAAATAACCAAATCTTTTCTAATTTAACCGACTTCGTATCTCTTACAATCTCCGAGATCCCAATAGTGAGCATCGAAATGTGGACACACTGTATATTTAAACTCGAGGGAAAACATAAATAAGCAAGAATTCTTAGAAAATTATGTTAAGATAAATCCAGACTGTCTAACAAACTTATAGAGGATTAATTAATTATTCTTGATAAGAATAAAGAATCCTTGGTAGATGTCGAATTTTTGAAAGATGTGGCATTGCCCGCTTCACAGTTAAGGTACATCGGATAATTAAAGTACATAAAGAATAAAATGTTAAATATGCCAAAGTATTTGAAACTTTAAAATATATATGCAAACAAAATTTAAAGTTCCAAAGAAAATTATGAAAAACCGTATATAATTGCATATCTGAAAGAATTTTTAGCAATAAAAGAAAATCGCTCAACTATCACTTTAAAAAGAATTTGTTTGAAGAAATGCCTGATACTAACTTATTTAATATGCGTTACGTACTGTAATCAAATCGGTTAAAAAGCCGAACAATTACTTTCTAGGTGAGAACTTCAAACAATGCAGTAGCACTGCACTACTGGAATTATAACATTATTGGTAGCAACTAGATAAATATTCGTTTTTCTTGTTTTTCTGATTAAAATATAAATACAAAACTAATAATTATAATTAATACTTACTACTTTTTAAATTTCGTCTATTTTTTTATCTCTATTCTTTCTGTAACAGTATACCCTGTCTACTAACAAACATTTAATTTTTTCTATTGGTTGATTTAATAAATTTAAATAAATTTGATCCTGTTCTAATTATTGTAACGTAAAACATAATTTTTCATTTTAAGGCACGTTAAAATAAAACTCAATTTTAATTTCCGCAGGTTAATTATATATTTTAAATTGCTAATTACTATTTTACATACGATTGGATTCTCTGTAAATTTTGCATTTAACAACATTAATATTAATAATAATTGTAATTATAATTATAACCTTGATTTTAATAAAAAATGATACATAAGTATAGTGACTAAATTTCCTTTGTAATATTCTTCAAAGCATTATTGGAAAACAAAGTACTTTCTAATTACTTTCTTTTTTTACCACGAAAAAACATTCTAAGACTAATAATAATGAATAGGAAATGGAAAATTATTTTGAGTCAAATTACATGGTTTAAGGCGATTATTATTATTATATACTGGAAAACCCGTTAAGTGCAATTTAGCTTCTTGCTATTTTTATTCTATTATAGTTACATCGAATCGTCTTATTAGATGCTTTATTTGATTAAAATAATTTATTACGAAATTAATTTTAATTTTTAATAATTACGAATAAATAACAATAATTTATTTCTTCCATTAAATTTTAATTTCTTAGAATCCTAAATATTCTAAAAATGAATAATACAACTCCATAAGTAAAACTCAACTTTTTTAATTTCCGTTACAATTAAGCATTGTCAGGGCACTTTTAATTTAATTCCATTTACAAAAGGGTTGTTACTAGATTTAACTTCTTCAAATCGAGTTTTCAGCCAAAAAGGAAAAGAAATATTAAATTAAATGAGCAAATCTAAAATGAAACTCACCAATAAAAACGATGTAATATAAAAGTGCAACAATGGGCCTAGAAGTAGTCCCGGCCATCGTGTTGTTGCTGCACAACTGTCGAGCGTCTCACTAAACACTGCGGTCTGTCTTTAGCGTTCTTTCACTTAAATCTTACACATTGAAAATGTGCAAGAACTGGATGTTAATGGCTATAGCAAAATCCCTTCTCTTTTTTATTCGGCCGATTATTTTTGTTTTATACACATTACTACTAAGTAACTACAAGAAAGGTGGTTTTCATTTCGTTTCATTTTCACTACTCTTACTGGACCTTAACAGATAGGCACACGCATCATCCACACATACACACGTTGCTAGTTTTTGATGAGTTTCTTTTATGGTAATAAGAAATAGAAGTCGAGTCCGCGCCCTTAGAAAAGGTGAGATAAGATTTAAGAGGACGTGTTTATATCTTTGCTGCGGGTTTAGTATATAATAAAATGAAAATAAAACTCTTATCTTAGTCAAGATCAGTTTATGCGTTTTCCGTTTGTGGTTTGTATGATTTTTCCGTTTTTCTGTGTTTAAGCTGAAGATCTTTTTTTCAATTCCAAGGAAGAGTTACAAAATCGGTTTGTATCTCGTGAAAGTAATGCTTTTATGCTGTTATGGAATTTTTTAATACTTAGTTGAACTTCCCGACTTCAAGGAAATCTGTATCAGTCGAGAACGGTAAATGTCTTCAGCTAAATCGTTTCTAATTTGATTTGATAATTAAGCGAGTTATGTGAGCAACGTAATTGTACACTCGTTTCTTTAGATATTTTCACACAATAAACAAATAAGGTACAAATTGAATAATATAATTCCTCAAGATAATTTGCTTCAATGGTTTTTTTATGATGTATTGTAACCTTATAATATAGGTATACAATTTGAGAAAATATAGTAGCTTACTTTCATTTTTTTTTGGATTAATAATTTAGATCATTAATATCCTGACTTTAATGTTTTTGGTTTTTGATCTTGATTGTTTGTTGAGGTCATTTCAGTTCTCAACTTATCAATTTTCAATATAGAAGTGGCCTTTTCTTTATTTTATGTATTTAAAATATGGTATATCTGCATATATAGTGTGCTTTATAATAAATGCGTAGGTGGTTAGTTTTATTTTAATCTGTATTATAATATTATAACCATACTACTGCAATAGCATTTCTTAGCACGTTTTTTCTTTACCTGATAACTTGCAGAAGGTCACAATATCACAATTCCTAACTCTAGAATAATTAAAAAATAGTACAAATACCTAAGAACCACTTTTCCGTGAAAAAACCGACCGTTGGAAAAGTCCTCTTTGATTTCGAATAAGCAATATACAGAGCGTTCTATATTTAATAAAAATTGTACCATTTAATTAACATTCCAGAAGGTTCTTAAAACGTTTCCAAAGCTTAATACTATACAGTCTCTCATTAAATACTTGTACAGTGTGGAAAGTACTTATGGAATAAATTATATAATTTCAGTACAGTTTCCGACTGATGATGTCACATGCAATGTTTTTAAATGGAATGGTACATTTTTAATTTTATTTTTGAATAGTACTCTAAAAGACCTCTTCAACAAACTAATATTTGATATTTTTATTTTTAACAGTTTTTGAGATATTTACACTTTTATAGAACACAACAGTGTGTGAAATAAAAATGGTAAAACGTTTTTAATAATAAAATCAAAAATCGCAGGTGAACAATTTATTAGGATTAAAAAATATTTAGAACACTATCAAAATATTATCATATTGGGGCCTATCTTTTTGAATAATAACATTACTGGGGAACGGCATTTAGAGTCGTCAGCTTTGGCAGTTTTATATTCTAATCCGCAAGATCCAGATATTACTAATGACACCATTTGATTTAACAGGATGGAGCACCAGCTCATTATGCGCGTACAGTTATAGCTAGATCGCCAAACTTAAATCCATTGGACTTTTTTTGAGGTTATTTAAAAAACAAAGTATATAAAACAACAGGTCAAGATTTATATGATTTGAAGGAACGGATTACAACAGAAATTAGAGGAATAACACGTGACATATTATACAACGCCAGAGACGAATTTTACTATAGATTGGTAGTGTAACTGCGAAAATTTTGAATATTTGTTACAATATTAAATAAAATGTTCACCTGTGATTTTTGAAATTATTAAAAACGATTTTACGATTTTTATTACAAACATTCTTGTTTTCCATAAAAGTGTAAATATCTCCAGAACTGTTAAAAATAAAAATATCAAATGTTAGTTTGTTGAAAAGGTCTTTTAGAGTACTATACACAAATGAAATTAAAAAAGTACCATTTCATTTAAAAGAAATGTATGTGACGTCATGACTCGGAAACTGCTGACGTCAAAAACATGCAAGGTAAGTCAAGATGTGCAAAATTAAAAATACTAGTTTACCTGTCTCGGTGTTTTTGCGAAATATCATCGGTACTAAAATTATATAATTTGTTCCATAAGTACTTTCCACGCTGTATATATATGTTACTTGTCAGAAATTTTAAGATTTTTCAGAATTATCAAAACAGGTATTTCTAAAGAAATAAGTCTTGACACTAATAAGCTAGTTGTGTAACAGTTTTTAAAAATGGTATGCTAAACGTCGAGCCAAAACTAAAATAATTTGGTATGTTTCAGATAGAAACAACCTTAAGATAGTAAATACTACAAATTCTTAATTTTGATGACTGTTTATCAAATTCAGAAAGCTATCGACAACTTGGATCTATTCAAAGTGGAAATGCAAATCTGCTCAAAACCTTAATTGTCAATATTTTCTCTTAAATTAATTATTTACAGTAAGTTGTTTTGGCAGCATGACATAATTTGCAGACAAAAAGAACATACCATAGGAAGAGCTAATGGAAGTTATAAAAAAAGACCAGGACGAAAGAAACACCATAGCACGATAAAATAACAATGGAGATGATAAAAGCTGAAAGGAAATAGAAGGAACGAGAAATAGCAAAAATATATGTAGAATTCTAAGAAAACAACTTGGAGTAAAGCTAGGAAATAGCTAATATGAATCTAGATCAAGGATGAGTAAACCTGCCTCTCGATGCTGAATTGGTTCGTGCTAAACTTCCGGACCTGGTCTTCGGTTCTACGAGCTTATTTTGCATTTTATCAAACAAGCAAGCAGTTTCAGTATTAGACTCTCTAATAGACTTAATAAAGAGCTTAAAGCATGAATCAGAAAAAAAGACCAGAATATTCAAAACAATGTATAAGACCGATATTAGCCTATAGCATAGAAACAATGTGGACATACGAATACTAAAATTATCTAAAAACACAAGTTGTAAGTAAAAGAAATACAGTTCTAACTCAAAAAATTAACAAAGCAATTACAAAATGAACAAAGAAACACGTAATTTTAAAAACTTTATTATTCATCATCTGATGAACTCGAAAGAAATCGTTTAACTAGTGGATTTTAATTTTTTATAAAATTGGTGGTATGATTCGGGAATGCATTTAGATTGACACAGACGCATCAAACTTTAGAATTTCTTCTGTTCTATTGACAGTAAACTTGAATAGAGTGAGGGAACAACATCGGATAAACAGGAAACATCTCTTCTAGTGAAAGTTTTTTTGATAACCACAGACTTGAACTCAGTATCGCTTAGTCTTTCCTTAAAGAAAATTCGTGTGGGATCTTCTTTTCTATATTGCAACCATTTGATTTTCAACCAGTTGGCAACCGATCCATCGTCAGCTTTGTTTTTATTCTTTATAACTGTAGACGAGAATTTCTTAAAATCCACGAAATCAGTATAATTCAGTTCCACCACCCTATAAAATGGTTCTTTTGTTTTGGTAGTATGTGCCACAGTATACCAAGATTCTGGTGTGAAAACATCCACTTTACTTCCTCTGCTTTCAATGGCAAAATGTACACTGTCACATTCCATTTCAGAATGTCCAGACTCCATAAATGTTTGGTTGATAATCTCAACTGGAAGTAATAAAACTGCTACTAAAAACATTACTACATTGATGCAGTTTCGATTTTGTCCGGTTGCAGTATCCGAGTAAAGAGTAACCTCTCGTATTTCGGAGTTAAGGTCTGTTAAACACTTCCACAAACAAGTTGCAATTTTCGACGATCGCCTTTTTCCTACACCATCGCGCCACATATAGTTGACTGCTTTGGAATTCGCTAAATTATAAATTGTAAAGTTGAAAGTTTTGAGTTTTTGAGAATAATATAATTTCCCTACTTTCAAGGAAGATGTAATAAGAATCTTCTCCATATCCATAGTGAAACAAGCAATACTACTGTTTAATTTCGCTCTTTCTTTATCATTTTTTTTGTGATTCCTTGATTCTTGTTTTCTCAGCAGATGTAAGTCATAATCTTCTTGCAAAGTAGTTTTAGATTCTTCATTCAAAGTAGCATACTTCGTACAAAAGTCACATTGATCTTTCTTTTGACGATGAAATCTATAATTGAATTTGGTTGTGAAGATGTGCCTGTAATAACTATGTTTCTCAGGCACAACACCTAACTCCTGACAGCGCGCCTTATAATCACTACAAAACCGCGTCTCAGAAAGTCCTGATAAAAGGTAGTTTTTTTTGTACTTCGATGATAATGAGAAGAAACAACTGGTAAAGACTTTATGTGATCTCGTATAATCTCTTTCACTTCGTCACTTTTCTTTTGCGGTGGACTTTTCTTACCACGCCTATCTGCTTCACTAGTTGCACTCTGCGTTAATTTACTAATGGCAGTCTTAACTGTTTTAATGAAAATATATCAAGAGTTGCTAAAAAGAATTTCTGACTAACTTGATGTTCTCCGATTAACATTTTCACTGTAACCTTGTTTTTTAGGAATACGGGAAACTTTCGATATAAACTTCCAGCGCAACTGTTGTGTTTCCAACTGCAGAAAATCTTTAAAAATCTGTTGTCGAAGAACTGTATGCATTTATAATGACACTTACAATCAATATCTCTGACGTTACGCCCACGTTTAAGCTTTCCGTTTTGCGTTAAATATTCCTTGCTCTGCATCCTCAGTTTTTTCTGAATATTTCTTTTCCACGTGGAAGGATCCCTTATTATTTTTCGAGTTTTTTTGAGTTTCTATGTTTCTGTCCTTCGCGATCTTCTTCAGCATCCTTTCTTAAGTTGCTATGTGGATTAGCAGCTGATACTGACGTTGAACAACAGCCTAGATTATTTTTAGATGAATCTGAATCCTCTTCGCGTTTGTAATCGGGACTATAAATTGAGTCTTCAATATCGCTCTAATCTAGTATCGTTTTTACTGCTAATATCTTCTTGAAAGTTTGATGTAGAAGGCTCATCAATATACAAACTGCTCCCAGCATCACGTCTGTCATGTTCTGATATAAAACGAAACGAAAACGAAAAATCAAGTTTAATATCACTTTTATAAGACATAAAGAAACTCACCAATCGGTACCGGAGTTAACAAAGTATATGTACGTCTTTCCGAAGAAATTTCGATGTTGTTATCATTGATTTTTAGGTTTTGCGCCAATTAAACAAATAATTTACCTCTACAACTTATCACTGCAAACAAATTTTATCATCACCACACTTTCTACATTGGAAATGAACACAAAAGATTTAACTGCAGACACGACAATAAAATACAATTGTGTTTCAACCTGAATTTATGTTGATAAAACCTTTTCACTACTACAGATGCACGATGCCTCAGCAGAAAATTATTGGCTGTGAAATGTTCTAATTCACATAAGACTATTCACTTTGAAATTCTTGTGTCTTAGACCTATTCACAATTTTCTAGTACATATCCAATTACGTGCATTTTGACTTAAATCTATTAACCACAGCATATTTCCGACTTTTCTGAATTTGTTAGAAGCCCTAACTCAAAAAGGCATAATTGGGAAGAAGGAAGAGAAGACGGTAGAGGGTCTACGTCCAACGAATGGAGGAGAACAGAATAACAAAAATAAAAATGCATGAACAACACTCCATACGTAACCAGACCAGAAGGAGAATTTCTAAAAGGATGGAAAAAAGCTGGATTTCTAGCTCACAAAAAGGACTTGAAAATCGAAATAAAACAAGTTCTATAAAAAAGAAGTGAGTAAGTAACTTTCGAACGGAGATTTAACTAAACGATTTAGTTTTGATGTTCGAGGAGTAAGATGTTTTGTCGGTATACTAATCAGTTCGGTCCGGAGCCAAGCTTGATCACCGCTAATGCGGACCAAACCCAAGAGTTAAATATGTAATTTTTATAGCAACACAAGTTAGAGAAAAGTCAATTACAAAATCTCAAGAACTACATATCTGGAATATCTTAAAGAAAGTAGGTACCCAACAGAGGTACATTAAGCCTGTATAGGAAAATAAAAATTACTTATGTCAGAACAAAAGAGTTTGAGATCACCAAGGGAGTTAAACAAGAGTCTTTTACTGTTTTCTCTAGTAGTGAACAAATCATCAAAATTGGAAGATAGAAGAGTCAATACATCAGAAATAATTACGTAATTTGGGCGATATGGTAATAATAACAAAAGTTACAACCATGAACCGTAACCTATAAATCTACAGAAGAGCAGCGGAAAACGGAAGAAATAAAATTATAGTAATTGAAAGTCAAGAGAAAGCAAAGTAAATCTAAATAAAGTAAATAATGTAGGAAAAATAATTAAAACAAACGAACAAATTTAAATATCTAGATACAAAGAAAATACTTTACTTACATACCAAAAGAAGTAGAGCAATAAGAGAGAGTGACTTTTCTTATTCAAATATATGACTCAGAATCGCGAAGTCACAAAACAATGCGAAGAAATCAGAAATATAAAAATGAGATTCCTAGGAAGAATACATAGAAAAACAAAAGTGGGTACAATTATAAATATAGTGAGAATAGAAAACAATATGAAGAAGAGATAACTAGGTTAGTTTGGACGTATAACGAAGAAGAAACATTAATAGAAAAAGTAAGAAATGCAACAGAAAAAAAGGAAAATAAAGTGAACGGTGATTAAACCGCTTGCAAAAAACAGAAAAAAGTAGCCTTGCACTTGTAGGGATAGAAAAGATTTTTCTGGATTAAATAAGTAAATACTAAAGTGTTTTGACAGATGGAATCCATTTATTCTTGAGCTCGATGTCTAGATTTTGGGTTTTAGTCATCTGTTAATTGTCGTTTTGATGATCATCATTACGATATCAAAACTACTTGAACCTACCGCATAAGTTTATGCCATATCGACAAACATTAGAACCACTTTATTTACTTTAATAATTTTCTTGAGTTAATCACTCATGACATACTTAAGTTATTATTGACGTCTTTACAATAGTTCATATTACAATTTAAATTAATTAAATTAATTTAAAAATCTTTACCGCAGTTAGGATTCGAACCTACGTAACCTATCTCGCGTAAGGTGCACTAACCAACTGTGCTACCGAGGTAGGTTATCCTAGTTGGTTAGTTAGGTTCAAATCTTTCTAGATATTAAATTTATTTTAATAATTTTCTTGAGTTAATCACTCATGACATACATTAAATTATTAATGACGTCTTTACCTACCTCGGTAGCACAGTTGGTTAGTGCACCTTACGCGGGATAAGGTTACGTAGGTTCGAATCCTACCTGCGGTAAAGATTTTTAAATTAATTTAATTAATTTAAATTGTAATATGAACACTTTATTTTGTATCTATTTCTCCTAAATTTACCATCTTTCACATTACACGTAACAAAAGACCAATTTAGAATTTTTTGTTTCTCAATCTTTAGAAAACGGCAAAATATCTTGATAAAGTCTAATATTGACTCCGTCGCAGAAGGAAAAAGAAGAATAAGTACTGACAGCTAATTTTATGCAAATACAGATTTTTCCATTACTGTCTTTTCAGCATGATCATACATAATTCCTTTAATCTGATATGGCAGTTATAGGCACTAACAAGGGAAATCATGAATGATAGCTCAACCTACACTTTTTCTTGTAGCTTTTATCTTGAAAACGGTGCGTATATCGACGTATGTAAAATCTGTTAGTAAAATAATTTTCACTATTAACAACACATTTTAGTGAGTTGCGGGATAACTTTTACGTTCTGATAACTCAAGAACGATCACGTTAAAGCATCCAAAGTCTTTATTACGTTTGTTTTTCAACTAACTCCTAAGCATAATCTTGTTCAAGTCAGCCAATATCAGGTCATGCAGTCCTTAAGTTAAAATTCTTCTGAGTAATTCTTTTTAAAATTGATCAAGAAAAATCAGAATATCTGATAAAATTTAAAATTAACTTTAAAATTGAATAGCCATACAATCTAAAATGCAATTTTCTAAACCTAAACTAGAACTAAAAATTCAAAGCTACAAAACTAACTAGTTAGTAACTCAGCTAATGCATTTTTAGTCTACACATAAATAAATACCTGCCGACAGACTAGCTTAAGGTCGGAGATGGGAGGGTGAAATATATGCCTCTAATGTTCAAACCTAAATTTAGCCCAAAGTCCAGAGCTAATGTAAATTCGTCAAAATTGAAAGCACCAATTACGGTGTTGCTTTCAGACAGAAGGACTCAATGGTTAATTCCACCATCTTAATAAAGGACAAGTAAAGACGCTGTGGTATACTCTTAAACATGAGAATTTAACCTCTAAAACTCTTAAAAACAACAAGAAATTAATCAAAACAAATACAAGGAGCGCTCAAATTTAAATTGTAGTTTATTAATTATTCAGAAAATGACGTAAAAGAAGTATTTTACATAATGTCATTTTCAATGTACCGGTCCTATTTTTCCGGCAGCTTCCGCAATTATTGAAAAGAAATTCTTGTGGCTGCAAATGCACCCATTCCCGAACAGCCTCAATCAAGTCTTCGTTGGAACAAAACTGTTTCTCCCCTAAAACGTCTTTGAAAAGTCAGATGGAGAAGAACATTCCACTTTAGTTTTCGAATTCTAACTACATGCGGGCGCGCGTTATCTTGTAAAAAACAGACAGAAGACTAGCCTTTTCATTGTTGTTTTGGATAGTTGGTTCAGTAACTTGGAATCAATGTGGAAAACGCTTTTCTTATTCTAAAAGCCTTTTTTTTGTTGCCGATATTTTTGGGCGTTTATTCTCGACGCGTTCTCGCCCATCTTTAAAAGCTTGTGTTATTTATAGAAGCCTATGTCAAACAGTGTTTTTCCGCTAAACTGACTTTGGAGTCTTTCACAAATTTCTCATCGTTGCACGCCTTCCTTCGTAAGATATTTAACAATAATACGTTGTTTTACTGCTTGTGTTCAGGAGCAGTCAGCAAATGGTAGCACTTGAATCAAAACTTCCTAGACGGTTTGCAGCAATCATCTGCAATACGTTTGCTAGCGGTACTTCACATAGCACTTTCATATTCTGCTGCCGTTTGTATTTGAGGTTGAGTAGAAGTTGTTGCGTTGGTTTTGATGTTTCTGTAGAGAAAAGCAGATTATTCGTCAAATTTGTAGAATAAATTGTCAATGTAATCGTTGAGGAGCAGGGAAGCAATTACTAGTAGAGTATAACCATAAATGCTGACCTGATCACTACTCTTGGACACAAGCCTTGTTCCAGGGCGCATCAGGTAGTGTATAGAATTTTATTTCTTTGATTTGGCACGCAATTCAAATTATAATCTAAATTTGAACGCTCGTTGTACTGTCCCTGGCAGTGCACAGATCGGTGGGTGGCTTGAACCTACCTGTGTCACTTCTTAACTGCTTATATGTATATTTGTAACAAAGTGAAAATTCTTTATCGCAAAATCATGATTAATTAACATAACTTTTTTATACCAAATGAGAATAATATGATATAACAGAGATACTAATTGCCTGTTGTAATTAATGAAGAAAATCGTATCAACATTAAATAAATTTGACAAAACGCAGAGAAACCCCAACCTGTTTTATCATTAATATCTGCTGGGAAGATAATTACAGTTTTAAATCTATTAACATTAAACAAAACAAAGAAACAACAGAACGTCTCAAACTAGTCGTTCAGTTATACTTACGTACTAAACCATAATTTAGGTAATTGCATTCTACATTATCTAATTTAAAAAGTTAAAATTTACTAAAACTAATTTTATAGAATCTAAAGTGAATCGATCAATTTAATGCAAAAAATTCTTTATGGTCATTAGATGAGTATGTAAATTTACAAATAAAAATATTAAAATGGATACAAAATAAATGATTTGATACAAATCACAAAAACATATAAATGAACTGCACAAAGACCATAAAAATAAAATACAAATTGCTAAAGCAAAAAATAACCCTTAGTGACAATTTTCTGAATTATAGCATCCGTCTCATGGAGACCTCTCCATACGTTAAGTTTTGCAGACCTAACTAGTACATTTATGCCGACTTAGAATATTAATTTCCCATAAATTGATAAATCAATGTAATAATCACCTTTGCCCAGTTTATAAACTGCACTAGCAATAAAAAATTCAGAAAGAAAACATATAAAGTTGAACTGAGAAGTAATTTGGAAACTTCGACAGAAATAAATTCCAAAATATTTAAAATTGCAAAATATGGCAAAAGGTTCAAAAATTTCAAATATCTTTATAACTGGACAAGCAGAAATAAAGCTGTGCCATCAGCTATAGTACAAATGTAATTGGAACGGGGTACATTAGCAGTTTTTGTTTTAGTATTAGGTTTACATTTTAGACTTTTAGATTATTTCATATTTCATAAACTAGCAAAATTCTAAAAATAAAATTCCATTTGACATCAGTTACAAAATAAAAACAAACACTTTATCATTCACATGCTATATGCATATAAGCTGAAAATTTAAGCGTTCTGGGCATTGTAATCAAGGTACAAAAAAATAAATATTTCTTAAGGTAAGATTATGGTTTTTTATTCTAAAATCAAACTTACAAAAGTAAGTATGTGGTGCAAATCAATGTTTTCACAAGATGTAACGGGTTTTAGTTTCTTGACAATGACAATGACAATGACCTGAAAAATGTCAAGAGTATAGGCCATATTTCTTTTGCAACGTCTCAGTGTTTGTTTGGAAAGCTTTTCTAGTCATGTAAAAAGAAGAAAATAAAGACAACAAGCAAAACAAATATTTCAATGCCATAATGAGTGTGGGATGTTTTTAATTATTATTTTTTTCACACTAAGGTACCTTTTGTTCGTCAAAAGTTACTGGAGAGCACTTTGTAGTTGCACGATATCTTCTCATGTCAAGTGAGGTACAACTTCTTGGTCCTAAAATTTTCTCTAAGTATGGTATCAGAGTTTCTCGATAAACTATTTATATTCGTACTTGATACTTTTCTGTTTAGAGTCAAAATTGATGAACCCAAACGCAATTAAGGCTAAATAGGAAAATAAACAGAAAAGTTCTTTAAACATCAGTAATAAGTAATGACAAAAATAAAACCATGCATTATCTTCTACAGCCAACGATGTCAAACCAATCAAAATTGAATGGACTAAGGAGCAAAAAAAGGAATTACGCATGCAACAAAAGTTTTGTTTGTTTATTTTAAACAGCTAACCATTTATTCTTAGCTACTGCATTAGTTCATACATATACTAATAACATCTAAGATTTAAAACATGGAAAACTTTCTAATAGATGTCCCAGTTGTGTTTTTTGTGCTATTGATCAGTCTTCCAGTTCCTGCGGCAGATACAACCGGACGACGCAACGCGACGCCCAGTTTTGGCAAACAGAGACTTGGCACATCCTGTCCGTATTTTGTTTTATTGTTCAATAAATTGTTTCCATAGATAATACATTTCGAGTTATGTAAATGCTTACAATATTGCGTTTAGCCATTTGGTCATCTAAATTAAAAGTACCTTTTGGTAATTTCATTTTGTACACCATCAGTTACAATTTTTTTGGCATAAATATATAATCAAATAACTTAGGTGACAATAATGGTTCTTTTGTTCGCACGGGTAATTTGATAAACTGATTTTTGCCAAAACGTTTGTTACATACGTTCTAAGAGAGCTCGTTTAAATTCTAAAATTGTCCCAAGAAAAACTTGTGGTATTTATGCTCTAACATTTTCAATACAATAATTCTTAAAAAGCTGATTTTTAAAGTATTATTACCAATAATATTGACCGAAAGTTCATAAAGGAAGTTTTTGCAAATAAATAGCTTTTAGCACGTGAATGGTAAATGGACCATATGAGCCTGCATGGGCAAAAACTGATCAACCATATCGCTAGTGGTGTCGACAGCAATGACCAAATACATCAAGAAGGTAGCTGGTATTGATGTTAACATTATGAAGGCGTTTATGTATTTCAGTGGGTTCGTGAACTTCCTTGGTAAAGAAGAAATTGAATATATAGATAACAGACAACTTATTGAAGGGGCAGATAGGGATTCCACTTTCTTAATATGATGAAACTAAAAGAGAATATACCTACAGAAAGGAAAGCAGTAAAAAGAGGAGTAAGACAAGATATGAAACTGTTTAATGATGGTGAAGTGGTTTGGAATTACCAGTACCACATTGAATAGAAGCTGGCAGAAGGAATAAACAATGTAAATGAAAATGGTAAAGAATGGAAAAAGCTGTTTTATATGGAGCGAGGTGTATAGTAAAAAGAGTAGAAGGTAGCAAGAAAGAAAAATCGTTTGATGAAAAATGAATAGAGTGTGTAAACGAGAGGAGAAAAGCGAGATTAGAATGATTAAACAATCCTTCAGATAGTAACAAAAAGGTACGGAAACGAAGAAAGTTAAAAAGGTATGTAGAAAAACGATAAAGAAATTCTTAGAGGAAAAACTAGAAAGGATGGAAAGGGAATTTACAAGAAAAGATAGTAAAAAATTTTATAAAAATATAAGAGAAGAAAAAAGGATACCAAACAAAAGCACTTTTTATTGAAGACAATGAAGGAAGCCTAATGGGTGATACAGAACAAGTAAGGGTAAGATGGAAAGAATATTTTTAAGATATATTTGGAGAAGATCCTAGTGACGACCAGCAACAAAGTAAAGAAGAAAGTGGTGAAGAAAGGAATGAAACACAACCAGAGGAGGAAGAAATAAAAAACGTTGTAATGGGTTTGAAAAAAAAAGAACCAAGAAAAAAATAGTCTTAGTGCGGAAATGATTAAATTTGGAGGAGAAAAACTACAGCAGGAAATCATAGAAATAATGAAAGTAGTATGAGACACAGAAGAAATGCCAAATGGGAAGAGGCAGTGATACATCCACTTCTGAAAGGAGGAGATAGCAAAAAGTGTGAAAATTATAGGGGGATTGCACTTTTAGATATAGTATATAAGGTATAATACTAATAAAAGATAAGCTACAAGCACATATGGAAGAAATAATAGGAAATTATCAGGCCGGTTTCAGAAAAGAAAGATCAGTTATAGATCAAATTCATATAGTAAGGCAAATAAAAGAAGCCTGTATGGAACATAGATAGAATAGGTCTCTATGTCATTTTTATTGATTTTACCAAAGCATACGATTAGATAAAACGGGACCAAATGTACAACATACTTAGAGAGTCTAACATTCCTCCTAAACTAATTAAACTGGTTAAGATGACACTAAACAGTACCAGATATAACGTAAGTGTAAATGAATCATTGACAGACAGCTTCCCAGTGAACAGAGGTTTACGACAAGGCGACCCACTATCAACAGTTTTATTCAACTTCGTTCTAGAGAAGGTGATAAGAGAAAGCAGAGTACAAACAGAGAAAACAATTTACATCAGAAATTATCAGTATGTTGCTGGTGATGTGGCTATATTAACAAGAACAAAAAATGAACTTACCGGGGCTATAAGAAATTTACAGAGAGCAGGTGTAAGGGTGGGTTTAAAAATGAACAGCAACAAAATAAAATATATAGAGATGGGAACAACATGGAGAAGAGAAAGAAATAATAAAATAGTGTTAGACGAAGATCAAGATCTAGGAAAAATGGAAATTCTTCAAGTGGACAAATACAAATACTTGGGGTCCATTATTTATAAAACAGACATTAAAGAAAGAATTAGAAAAGGCTCCGCATGTGCAAGTGCTCTGATAAAAACACTGAGGACCAAAATGGTGTAGAGGAAAGCAAAGTTAGGGATTTACAAAACAGTGATAAGACCTATAGTGTTGTTGGCGAGTGAAACGTGGGTGATAACAAAAAAGATGGAGATCAAGTGGCAAGATGGAAAATGGGTGGCAGAGGAGGACAAATGAAGAGATCTACTAACTGTTTAAAGAACCTAAAATAATATCAGCTATCAAAGCACAAATAATACGATGGTTAGGAAATATTTGGAGAAGAGAAGATGGCAGGATGGTGAAGAATGAGCTAAAAACAGATTTACTCGATAATAGAGGAAGAGGTAGACCAAGAATTAAGTGGTTCAAATAAGTGGAAGAATATTTAGAAAAAAATGGTTGTCCAAAGGTGGCGTTAAAAAGCAATGGAAAGAAAAGAATGGAGAGGCATAGTCCAACAAGCCTTGGGCCAATAGACCTGTTGTGCTCTATATATACAACTTATTGGACACTATTGCGACTGAGATTGAAAGAAGTCAAAATATTAGACTGAAGTTCAGATTCATTTGCTCGTATGCGTATCTAGTAAAACTCGCAGTGCATTAAATTAGGAGAAATACCCGAGATCTTGGTTTGGCTTACATTATCTGTCATACCCTGTATTTGCAAACTACGATGATTTTTATAGCAACAAAATTAATTAAAATAATTTTAAGCAAAGGCCAGGTTATTAAAAAATAACTAAAAAGAAAGTTTTGCACTAAAAATATGCAAAACAACAGAATATTTTTCAAGTTTTTATATACTTTAGAGCATTTTGTTTTTATTTTCACATTCTGGTTGTATACAAAACTTCAGGAAAAATATGTTCTTTAGAAGTAATGAAAACTTTGAAGTATTTTCCTCTTTTTTCGGCTTATTTTCATTATTTTATTCAAATGAAAAGTGTTTTGTTTTTACGATGTACAGTAAACAAAAAATATTAACTTCAACCAAGCTACAATTTAAATTTCAAAGCAGTTGTCACGATTACATTGTTATTTTTCTCCATACCTTTCTTTATTTTTTAAGATAAAAATGTAATTTATGAACTTAAAAATTGTAAAACATAAAATGAGATTTCTTTATGACTCTTACAATTCCATTCTAGAATCGGAATCTGTCTGCCAAGTTAACTAGATATGTTTGCATTCTCATCCTCTTACTATCTGATGTAGCAGCAGAAATAAAATTATAATGTTCTAGACAAGAAAAGAAAAAATTATAATAAATCATCCATTTACATATTAGAGAAAAGCATTTAGTAGTTTGCCCATAAGGATGATTGTAATTTGTCTTGATTTATTATTAACATAATATTAAAATAATTAACCGTCGTAATTTTGCAAAAGGTCAAAATCTCCTACTTGGTTTAAATATAGGACGCTCTTAAATTACTGTTAAATATGCGTAAAGGTAAAAAGTATAAAATAATATTATTAGGAAACTTTTAATTAAATATTTAGCTGTAGCTCGTTTAGTATATGTGATGCAACTGTTACAATCAACATAAAACCTTGGCTTTGTAGTGTTCTGATTATAATTAATAAAGTAATTATAGTTTCAATGAACTGCCAGGTGTATTATTAAATTGCATATTAGAATAATTTTTTTAATCTAACTACATAAAGTTATACTATAAGTTACAATAATTACTCAAAAAAGAAGTCTGTTTCTATTTGTACAAACTTCAATCGGCTTATTTCTCTGTTAACACCAATTAATTTGATTTTAGTTATTGAGCAGTTAGATTACTAACCAAATTCCTGTGTTGCCATTTTAAACAGAAGATAAACACCGAAGCTGCTGCATAAACCCACCCAGTTGCTTTACATAAAGGTATTTGCTTTGATCGTGTTATTCTAGCGTTTTGTTTTCGTAGTTACAGCTGCTGCGAATGCATTTGTTGATTCTTATTATAACTTTAGGTACTGATTTAATTCAATTAAATTGGTTCCAATTTCTTAAGCGCAGGTGAGCGGTAATATTCATAATATTCATATGCTCATCGAGTCTATCAAAACAAATTCTAAAATGTCAATATTTTGCTTTATTAGAAAGAAATAATGGGAAAGACGCGTGCTAAGTATACGTACAATGACATCATTTGTCGTTTTAAAATTTTATGTAATTTAATTATAATAATCATGCTTACGATATTAGGAATATCATCGCTTAGATTTCATTCAATAAAAAAAACTGTCAAAGCTATCTAATTTACATTTTTAATTTTCTTTACAAGTAATTAATTTAAATTTAATGTCAGCACGACCAGCTATTAAATGTAAATTTTTCTAACTAGAAATTATGAAGTTTTATATTGTATTTAATGATACAATACACTGACAAAGTAAGTAGAAAGTATGGAAAGTTCATTTTATTAATTATCGCAATCTTTTAACCTTGTGTTTACATATTTGAAGTTTAATAGAAACCGATATGGTGAAGAATTGTAAAATCCAATTTTGGACCCTTGTAAGCTGATATTTTAAAGTGCATACGTGTAAAAGATAATTTAAATTAAGAAACCCATTAAAATCAATATTTATGAATGAAATATACCTTGTTAATATAAAAATTAATTACTTTCCAATAGGTGTGGGTGTGTAAACGGCCAGATGTTGTAAAATTATTATTTATTACAATTAATTTTCTATTTAAATTCTAATAATTATGTCTTTCCAGAAATATTAAATTTACTCAAATTTATAAACAATAATAAAATTGCGCGTGATCGATTCGGTGAATCATTTAACGCTTATTCATTGAAACTAAAAAAAAACAATATCAAAAGAAGAGAGTTTAAATTCAATATAAATTGCAGACAATTATGCAAAATAATGAAGAATCAACAATAAAATAAAAAGTTAGACGCATCGTCATGATTTCATCATGCACATATTTTTCTCGGGTGTGTATTGATACTAATTATGAGGTGAGGTAGATAATTAAACTTAAAGTAAGAAAAATAATTTATTTTAAAATGTAATACATACTAACTCGACATTTTTTGACATAAATTTACATAATTACCAAAACCTTGTTCTGCAACTCGTAAGACATACAGTAAGTTATCGGATTCATCACAATATGTAGCTATAAAGCAAGCTTGCCGAGAGCCTATTTTGGCTATCTTTTCAATTTAAATATTTAGGCCATATATCAGACAGTATTTGTGTTATTTTCTGTCTCAAAACAAATTCGACCTTGACTATCTAATCGTATTTACTTACGACTTCTCCTGCTAATCAATAAAGTTTAAACACTGATACGGATTTCTCATAAATTAGAGAACATATCTATGAACCTTTGTTTGTATTTAACACTTTTAAAAAGGTTAATAAAGGGCTAGTAAACCTGATATTATCCATCGGAAGTGGCCCATAACCTCCCACGTATTTGTATTTCAGAAGGTTGACGAAGAGCAAAGCTCAATTCTGAACTACCACAGGTAGACCGTTGGAAAGCGTAAGCTGACCAATGTTAGTATTTAGCTTTTAAAAAGGTTAATCGTAGCCTGACGCATACTTGTAACTGTTTTCTAAGTAATCTCGCGTGAGATCGTCAAAATATCAAAATATCAGAATTCTTTTCAATTCAAAACCGTAGACGGTTTTGGGAACTTCTATATTGCCTTAATGTTTTCTGAATAAGTGCGTAACCCATCCCGGTTTAGAAGTCACCCCAAACATCTAAAATTAGGACGGCAAATAAAAGTGTTTCTGTTACGACAATAATAATGCCATTAAGGTAAACAAAAATATGTAGTTAGAAACTTTCGGAGAACATCATCCTCTGTTGTGTTAGTGGCGAATCATGTAGCTCAAAGGGAATCAAGACAACTTTGAACAGGCTTCGACCCAGCACCATGAAGGTGCACTTCTCTGTTCTCAATATTCCACCGAATTGTCAAAAAAGATTTTTCAAGTCTAAGGAATTATTCCGAATGTTAAACTCAAAGGGTAGCGGTTAGGCATCACGTTTTAGTAACGGAGTAGTTTGCTTTCATCAAAGTATAGGCGACCCTTTTCATTTGGTGTTTTGACCAGAAGAATCGAACTACTCTATGAAAATTGAAGTTTAACAACTCCGAGCCCCAACATTCTAGTATCTAGTCTGGCTCTGATAATCTGAATAGGGTAGGCATCTCCAGTATCAGTGCGTGAATGCATTCCAAAGAGTCTCTATTAGGTATCTTGCTAAACGTTCTTTAGTATGGAGGAATTCTCTATCAGACTGATAGAAGTACCAAAGCAATTGGAAATTCTTTACAAAAATCCACCTCCAGAATCACCACTTTTTGTATAGTGGGTTTTCTTTGGTAATATTTTTAAGTCTGATTGGTACCTTCATGGTCTCTAAAATACCTTGTTTAGTATCACCAGCTGGTGTAATGACGTGATCATCATAAGTACAGAATCATCCGATGCACCACGAGTTCCAATTCCAAAAAAGGCAAATTCTGGAATTTTGATATCTTGTGTCTAGGTATACTAGTCCAAGTCTAATCATAGCTTAAATTTATATGGAACTCTACGGCTTTCAAAAGACTTTCTTATCTCTATTTAATGATCTGTCTGATCCAAAATTCATCAATGCAATCGATGGTTTACTGAAATAATCTAAAGTAAGGTGGCAACACTAAGGAATTTGGATCCGTGCTGGAATTTGTACTCGTGTGACTCGTTTTGGGGCCATTATTCTTATTCCATGTAAGACAGTTTCTAACAATGGTATTTTGATAAACACATTTGCAGCAAAATCCAGTTTTGGGCTTTGTGGGCTTTCATAAAAGATGTCCTGGTTCTTTACAATTACAACACGTTATCTGAGTTACTGAGGTTGTCTCTTTAGTCTTAGTCAAAAGTTTATACCAAAGCACCATTATAACATTTTCTAAGGATTTTTCAGAGATAAACAGCTTTTCATTTCAGTGCAATATGTAGGAATGTTCTTGAAACTTCACCAATTTCCCAGGAGATTTGGACAGTCTATTATCTCTCTATCTTTATAATGGCAATATAAATTGCAACTTACTCGTTCTTCCCCTGGCTGCGGATTTTAATTTGTTTTCAGACTCGACATAACCATGGTAGGAAATCGACTTTCCAATTCTGAGAGCAATGCATTCCAAAATTGAACCGAATGCCTATAATGGACCAATACAAGGTAAGAACCTTGTCTTTAAATCTGCCAAAGAAAATAATTGGATTTTAGAAACTGCACGGGCAACTCTGCTCTACCTGCTCTAAAAACTTGACTAACATGTATTTAAGAAGATTGGCAGTGGGCGAAGTTAGTAGCTCGTTGAAAACCGTAGTCCGATGCGTGTTTGTAATGAACTCTTTCAGGAGGTTAATCGAAAGCGGACCTCGACCTTAGATCACCGCATGTACGCCATGGGAGACGGTATCCCGACCCGTGCTAGTATTGAACTCTTCTAAAAAGGTTAATGTACGGCAAAGCCTGACATTTGTCCGCAGATGTCCTGTGAGGGGCATAATAGTATTTAAGAAAGATGACGATAGACAAAGCTAGACCTTGGAGGTCATAATTTAACCTGTGTTTGTAATTACCTTAATAACGCAAAATAGTAACCCTTGAAAGCCTTTATAACAGTACTATCGGTTTAAAAAATAGATGACTAACGGTAAATTGAAGTAATTAAAAAACTGAACGAAATTATGGTAAAAACACAAAGTTGTTAATTAAACTTTATCAGTCAGATTTCAATAAGTTCTCTGATCACTTTAGAAAAGAGATTCGTCGATAAATAATTTGAAAACAATAACTAATACGAATAAAAACGTAATTTACAGTAAAGGTTAAAGCCATACAGTAACCTTACCATAAGATAATATGAAATTTGAATTATATTGATATTTAATTAAATACTAATTTGATAATACACAACTTAAATAATAAAATTCTAACAGGATCACCAGGAAACAAGTATTGTGTAAAGTAATTTTAAAAGAACAAATACCTTTCTGTTATCTTACTTGTCATATATTACTGTGCTCATGATAAGGACTGCATTTATTCTTAATTCCGCGTTGGGATGATCAGCCAGCAAATTGCAACGTAGAGAGGTATTCCACAAATCATTCCAAAATGTCGTTTATAAATCGATAATTGATTTATTAAAGTTCTTTACAAACCACTGGTATCAAGATGGCGACCACGCCCTTTTTGTGTGTTAGCAGCAGAATTGCAATGGATACGATGATTGGTAGATAAAACAACAAGAAAACGATAAGTGACGGCAAGGAAAGGCAATTCTAGAAACAATCAAGAATTATACAAAATAAAACGGATACAAAAATCGATCTACCTGAAATTCAAATCGGAGCTGCACAAACAACATGTAGCTTAATAGCAGCAGAATTGCAATGGATACGATGATTGGTAGATAAAACAACAAGAAAACGATAAGTGACGGCAAGGAAAGGCAATTCTAGAAACAATCAAGAATTATACAAAATAAAACGGATACAAAAATCGATCTACCTGAAATTCAAATCGGAGCTGCACAAACAACATGTAGCTTAA